>JAOPJM010001738.1:14289618-14300338 GCA_027124095.1 Muusoctopus leioderma
GACACGTGTGTGTGTGTGTGTGTATATATATATATATATATATATATATATATATATATATACAGACACACACACACACGTGTCGCAACACCAGTGTATGGCAGTCTAAGCAAGTCATTTGGAGCATTGAGTGCTATTCAAACATGCACAGCTCTTCTGTTCAGTATAATCCAATGAAATATCTATAGGAGTGCCATTAGTGAATTAGTGATGCAGAATATTTTGCCTAATAGATGTAAAGATAGCATATACTATGTCGATATTAAAGTCAATTGTTCCTAAATGATGAATTAATCCTATGAATGCTGACTGTTGAATTCATTAGTTGCATTTAAAGGTAAAGCTTTTATCATACCATTACAACCACCACCCCTACACAACTGCTGCCACACTATGACATCCACTAAACTATATTGTCAATCCCCGACCAGCTATGAAAGTACTATAACCTCCACATTACTCCACTTAAGCCATCATTTGCCTAGTCTGCTAACCA
Source organism: Muusoctopus leioderma (assembly GCA_027124095.1). NCBI lineage: Eukaryota > Metazoa > Mollusca > Cephalopoda > Octopoda > Octopodidae > Muusoctopus > Muusoctopus leioderma. The sequence goes on from JAOPJM010001738.1 coordinate 14,290,115, forward strand.
AGCAATGAGCAGTGGTTACGCAACTGCACATTATAACATCTGTGGCATTGGTAAGAAAACTGTACATTATAGTACCTGTTGTAGTGGCTACAGAAAATATACATTATAGCACCTGTGGCCGTGCCTAGACAACTGTACATTATAACACCTGTGACAGTGGCTAGACAACTGTACATTATAGCACCTGTGACAGTGGCTAAAAAAAGATGTACATTATAGCACCTGTGGCAGTGGCTAGACAACTGTACATTATAGCACCTGTGGTAGTGGCTAAGCAACTGTAGATTATAACCCCTATGACAGTGGCTAAAAAAACTATACATGATAGCACCTGTGGCAGTGCCTAGGCAACTGTACATTATAACACCTGTGGCAGTGGTTAGACAACTATACATTATAGCACCTGTAGTAGTGGCTAGACAACTGTACATTATAACACCTGTGGCAGTACCTAGGCAACTGTACATTATAGCACCTGTAGCAGTGCCTTGGCAACTGTACATTATAACACCTGTGGCAGTGGTCAGACAACTGTACATTATAGCACCTATGACAGTGGCTAAAAAAAAATATACATTATAGCACCTGTAGCAGTGCCTAGGCAACTGTACATTATAGCACCTGTAGCAGTGCCTAGGCAACTGTACATTATAACACCTGTGGCAATGCCTAGACAAGAGTACATTATAGCACCTGTGGCAATGCCTAGACAAGAGTACATTATAACATTTGTGGCAGTGGCTAGACAACTGTACATTATAGCACCTGTGGCAGTGCCTAGGCAACTATACATTATAGCACCTGTGACAGTGGTTAGACAACCGTACATTATAGCACCAGTTTCATGGTACCAACTCACAACCCTTCAAATATTCAACCAGTCTCTGTAACTCTTTAATATTTTGAATTATTGAGATGACTTTTGTGAAAGTTTAGTTAAAGTACTTTGCCGTGCTGAGCAGTGATAGGACAGTTATGTGTTCATGTTCACCGTACTTCCTGTAGAGTTTGACACACAACAAAAAACCTCTCTTAGTGACAGATAAATTTATTATCAGCTCCAGTTTGATACCATAGAATGGAAATACAGTGAGAAGTGAATTGTCATTTATAAGTTGAAGAAACGATGACAACAACAGTTGTTGATGGGGTCCAAGGCAACCAGCTGAGAGATCAGTAGTTCAATCCTCTAACTAGCACTATCATGTGTTCTTGGCCAATGCACTTATTTTTTAATGACAGTGGACTGTGAAAATGACTGACAGCAGTCACAAGTATGACATTAATTTACATTAAAGGCAATAGACGGCAGAATCAGAAGAGAATGGATAAAATAACTGGCAGTATTTAGATATGTCCCTTTACATTCTGAGTTCAAATCCTGCTGGTGTTGAGTTTGCCTTTCATCCTCTGGACCCAATAAAATAAGTAAGTACCTGTGATATACTAGGAACCAATTCAATTGACTATACCTATCTCTCCTATAAATTGTGCTGATGTAAGACAACAATATGAATCTACATCAGGGATCTACATCTACATTAATGTTGCTATGTAGTGGAACCTAATTCAACTATTAACCACTAGTACTACTGCTGCAACTACCACCACCACCACCACTAGTACTACTGCTTCAGTCACCATCACCACATCACCAGAAGCTATTGTCCTCGAGATTTTCGTTTCCAGACAGCACTCGGGTCAGGACCACTCTCTAGTAGTTAGACTTGAAACTTGTATGGTGTTTTTCTTTTTTTCATTTTTTTTCTATGCTGGTTTCCTTGACATTGTCATACATACACACACACACATACACATCACACACACACACAGTTGCAATCCACTCATCTCTAGTTTTAGTTGGCATGTCTTACTATATTAGCACAACTAATATTTTCCCAACCTCACATTTCCCTCCTCCACTACAGCACATGCAAAGATACTGGAGGTGGGAATGGGATTGCCCCTGTTATTTTTATCCCACTTCTATTTGCCTAGTTGAATTGTGTCCTCATGATCTCTTGGGTTCCTGTCCTTCACCCAATCTTCATAGCTTGCTTTGCTCAATAGCTGTAGTCTCCTCCATCCCCTCTTGCCTCCTCCCCTTGTGACATTGTAGCCCGTGGTAACCAGATGCAGTATTTTGTAACCCACATTGCTACATTGCTAAAGTGTTGTTATATTGTTACTGATGTTGTATGTGAAGTCTTCTTAAATGTGAACATCTCTCTAGACAGGCACTCCAGGATGTAAGTATTGTTTCCCTAAATAATGATTTCTAGCATAGGCACAAGGCCACATATTTGGGGAAAGGTATAGTTGATTATGTTACCAGTACTTGACTGCTACTTATTTTCTCAACCCCAGAAGGATGAGAGGCAAAGTCGACCTTGGCATGGTTAGTGCAAGAGCACAAATAATAATAGTAATAATAATTGTTGTGTTTCTAACATTGCCCAAGGCCAGAAATTCAGAGGGAAGGGAACAGTCAATTATATTTACCCCAGTACTTTACTGGTACTTTATTTTATCAAACTCAGAAGAATGAAAGGCAAATTTCAGCTCAGCGGGATTTGAACTCAGGATGTAAAGAGCCGGAAGAAATAACGCAAAGCATTTTGTCGAACTTAACAAAAAGAGAAGTATCAGAAATCAAAGAACACCTGAAACAAGAGATCCTCACTAAATCACAAAGAATATGTCTCAAAGCTTCTTTGAACCTAAAAAAAATTAAAAAATAAAAAGTTTGACGCCAACCCAAAACAATTTTATCAAGAACTTAGTAAAGATAAAATAGAAATCAATGCAGCACCAACAGTAAGAGAAATAGAAGAATTTTTGAGAATGAGTATGGGCAGCAAAGGATTCCCCTCAGACAAGATTGTTTAAAACAACAACAACCACAGCATCTGAGCAATCATCGGAGCCCATAACAACAGAAGAAATAGCCCAGATACTGCAAAAAGCAAACAACTGGAAGGCACAAGGGCATGATAAAAAATATTTAACAGGGACACATAAAGTGCTAACAGAGAAGTTTAATAAGATACTGATGGAGCCTGAGACAACACCTGAGTAGCTCACTGAGGGGAAGACCATCTTAATCTCTAAGACTAAAGATACAGTAAACTCTAAAAACTACACACTCATAATCTGCCTTCCTACAATCTACTAAGCCTCAACTGCAATAATATCACAGAGAGTAAATAAACACCTCGAAAAAAAAAAAAACCTGTTTCCAGAAGAGCAGAAGGGTTGCTGCAAAGGTTCATATGACTGGAAAGATAAATTACTGATCATCAAAGCCATAACTGAAGACTGAAAGAAGAAAGGTTTTGAGCTTAGCATCGATTGACTACCAGAAAGCTTTTGACAGTATTCGCCACATGTGGATCCTGGAAACATTAGCCATAAGTAAGGTAGCACCAGTAATAAGAAGATACATAAAACATGTCATGAGTAAATAGCAAGCAATTTTCTAGATACAGACAAAAGCAGGAATTATAAAAACTAAACCCTTCTCCATTAGAAGAGGACTATTCCAAGGAGACTCCCTCTCTCCACTCCTTTTCTGTCTGATGCTGACACCTTTAACCAACATGTTGAACAGGATTGGACTTGGATATAAATGATATATAGTAAGACACTCAACCATCTTTTGTATATGGACGAACTCAAGTTGTAGGTTGCAGATGATAAACAACTAGAAACACTATTGCAGACAGTGCATGGATTTACGAGAGAAATTGATTTGAAATTCAGATTAGAAAAAATGTGCCACGGCAACCTTGAAGAGATGTAAATTAATTAAGAACACTAATATCATGCTAGATAAAGAAACTAAGATAAGAGAATTATACCAAACACAGACATACAAATACTTAAGAATCAATTAACTAGATCAAGGGTGTCAACCTCGTTTAGCTTTGTGGGCCAGATTGAAGCATAAACTAGATCTCACAGGCTAAATTGAAGCATAAACTAGATCTCGCAGGCCGGATTGAAGCATAAACTAGATCTCACAAGCCAGATGAGGACAATTATTTCTAAAAACCCTATCCATTCAGATGAACATGTGTGTAAATTTGAAAACAAAACTTCCGTTTGGCTTGGCATGTATAGATAAAGTGAAAGCAAAATAGGTCACATCTTTTACTATATTCATAAGCTTCTTTTTCATTGGTTCAGATAACAAAACATTCCCTAAAGTGCACTGATTTGACTAATCAGAACCAGTGTTAATCATTCTTGTTGGGCTTGACTCAGAATGCATGCTAGCAATATATATTTTACAGAATATATTAAAATTAATAACTAATAATAAAATCTTTTTGTATGAAACTGAGCCACGAGCCAGGCTAAACATAGCTGCAGGCCATATGTTTGACACCTCTGAACTAGACAGTGTACAACACACACACATGGAAGAAAAGATTAGGAAAAATATTATAGATGCATTAGATTAATACTTAAAATAGAGCTAAATGCAAAAAAATAAGTTAACAGGCATCAATACTCTGACTGTTCCAGTAATTAGCTATATTTATAATATTTTCAACTGGACACTAAATGAATTAGCAAGACTGGATAGAAAAGCAAGAAAAATAATGACTGCATTTAGAATATACCATCAAAAATCTAGCATAGATTATATTTACCATGAATACAGGAAGGGAGGGGCCTTATGCAACAAGAAAACTATTGTAAAATATCCACTGTAGGACTACAAAAAATCTAGTAAAGAATAATGGAGTACACATAACTGCAAAACATGAACAAAACAAAAGAAAATCTGTTTTCTATTTTCAAGGAAGCCAACAAATACAAAACAGATGCTGAAATGACAGATTGTTAGGACAAAAAAGGAGAAACAACGACAGAAGTTGTGAACAGGCTAACATATAAGCAGAAACTAAAGCTTGCCAGGATAAAGTGATGCAAAGATATGCCCCTACATGGCCAATACCTAAAAAGGTTGAACAGAGTTTAAGTAAACGAGGTGTGGCACAGGATGAAAGCCTCCCCACCAGAACGCATTAAAAGCATGTAATGACGCAGAATACAGTAACTGCAGAATATGTGAAGATGGGGAATTAACTCCATTGTCTCTGGCTGCCAAGTCTTAGCCAAGACAAAAAATGTGCACAGACATGACAGGGTTAGGACTTACATACACTGGAAGTTATGCTAGCATTATGAAATACCAACAGAAAAGAAGTGGTATAGGCATACATCAGAAAAGGTCTCAGAGTGACAAAGCCATCATAATTTGGGATATGCCAATACACAAATACAGGGAGATCAAGGATAATCGAGCAGACATTGTTGTCAAGGACAACCAGGAAAAGAAATGCCTCCTAATCGAAGTATCAGTCCCAACAGATGATAATGTATCTCAAAGAAATGTAGAAATTATCCAAATGTAAAGATCTGGAAATAGAGATAACCTAAATGTTGGGGTTGAAAACAGAAACAATCCCTATAATAATAGGTGCCTTGGGAATGATAAAAAAAAAAAAAACATGTAGACAAATACGTAACCAAAACCCCATGACTTAGAAATATACACAACATACAGAAAATGGTACTACTAGGCACTGCACACATATTACCATAGAGCACTTTCTATACAATAGAAACAACAAAACCAAAACAAATCACTACACATACCCGAGGCACACAGCGCTACACTCGGTAGTGCAGTGAAAGCTTGCAATAAAAATAAGTCAACTGAATAATCATAATAATTATTATTATTTCTTACATAGACACAAGGGCAGAATTTTGGTTGGGAGGAAAGTTAAATATATGAATCCCAGTACTTAACTGGTACTTATTTTATCAACTCTGGAAGGATGAAAAGCAAAGATGACCTCAGTTGGATTGGAACTCAGAATGTAAAGGGCCATAACTAAATACTGCAAGGCAATTTTGTCCGACACTCTAACAATTCTCCCAATAATAATAATAATAATGATTGGCCACTAATAATAATATTTATAATAATTATCGCCCCCCAGAAAAATGAAAGGCATAATCAACTCTGGTGGGATTTGAACTCAAAATCTAAAGAGACCTACCACAAGACATCTTATTCCAATGCTCAACTGATTCTGTCATTCACCACCCTAATAATAATAAAGATTTCTAACATAAACACAAAGTCATAAATTTGGGGTTGGAAAGAGTCGATTAAATGAATTCTAGTATATTACTGGTACTTTTTTTTATCGACTGCAAAAGGAGAAAAGCAAAGTCCACCTTGGTGCAGTTTGAACTCAGAAAATAGAGAGACATAACTAAATGCCACAAAGCATTTTATCCAATGCTCTACCAATTTTGCCATCCACCATTCTAATAATAATATTTATAAACTTAGGCACCAGGCCACACATTTTAGGGGAGGTAACAGTCGTAGAAATCGACTCTAGTGTTTGACTGGTACTTGATTTTATCAACCCCAGAAGGATGAAAGGTAAAGTTGACCTTGGTAGGATATAAACTCAGAACATGTGAATAAATACTGCTAGGCATTTTGACCACTACTCTCCTGATTTTGCCAATCCATATGATTCGTAATACTGGTGTACTGGTGTTAATTGAAATGAATATAAACTCTTCCTTGTCTTGTATCTAGTCAAAATAAATTACTGTTGTTATCATCTTCATCATCATTGTTATTAAGGGTAGTGGTTTGTAGAATGTGCCACACAACATGCCTTTATTTAAGTTTGTCCCTTTACACCCTAGTTCAAATCCTGCTTGGGATGATAAAGTAAGTATCAGTCAAGTATTGTGGTTGATATAATTGAGTATACCATCCTACAAAATTTGTAGCCTAAAAATTATTATGATTATTGTTATTGTTATTATTATTATTGTTGTTACTACTACTACTACTTCTACTGTTGTTATTGTTGTTGTCTTGTGTTTTCAGCCAAGGAAGAAAAATTTATGAAAGCTGAGTTGGAAATCTGTGACCATCTCAATTGTATTAATATGCATGTTGAGTGCCACTCTGGAGCTACATCTCTCTCTCTCTCTCTCTCTCTAGTTGTCTCTCCTCTGTTGTTTCCATCATCATCTTCTTGCTCTATTTGCAGTGCTATCAAAGAACAGTAAGACATTGAACACTACAATCTTGAACCCTCATGTACACCTTCTCGGTGACGATGCAGCATGCATTGCCTATGTTCGACTCACACAGTATATTGACAGGTAAAAACTTTACCAATCTCAGCACCATCATCATTCTCATTACTACTATCATCATCAACACTACTATCACCGTTATTACCATCATCATTATAATCATCATCACCATCATACCATCATCATCATTGTTATCAACATCATTCTTTTAATATCTATTTTTCTGTACAACATGAGTTAACAGTTCTTAGTCTTGTTGTTTAGCCCAGATCAGCTCTGATCGAATGTTCTAGCTATAACCATTATATAGATGTGCAGTATCTCTATACTTCAGTCCTACATCATCTAATCGGTGATGTCCAATCTACTTAGATCTCACCTAAATACTTCTAACCAAGTCTTCTTTGATCTACTTGTTGTGTAACCACCAGTTTATTTTGCAATATAGTAATGTCTCCTGCATACATCATCTCAATGACAGCCAGCTGTAGTCTCGACTCTCTAAGTAACACACGACTCTTTCATTTTTAATCATTGCTCACCAAACAGACCCTACACATTACCCTGTTCACCGATTACAGTTCACTATTCTTAGCCCTCATTAGAAATGATTACCAATATGCAAATTAGCTTACTCACTTTTGTGGCACTATATTGTATATTGTTGTTGTTTAGTCCCAGGTCAATCTTGATTGAGCAAACCAGGATCAAAAGTATTCCAGCCATGATTATCCCGTCTTTTTAGTGGTATCTAAAACTACATTATCCAATGTTCCTTGTTTAAAACAGTAAGGTATGATTTGATGGAGATTTGGCTAATATTTTTAGCAGGTTGAGTAACCATGTAGAAGCTCCTTTGTTGACTCATATATTGTACGTAGCTATAAACTATGACATCTTGGCATAATAGTGGGGATAAACAGCACCAGACAGTGACTAACAAGACAGAAACTATCGTCTCTCCTTATCTATGCCATTTTGTCCCAAAAGATACATTCTATAGCAAGTCTATTGTGTGTTTCAAATATTTTAATATACTTTGTTAAACTGAATATTTTCATATTATGGGTATCACTGAGCAGTATGTGTTCCGATTGTAAGTAATCGATTATTAAAGCCATTGTTTCTGTTGTTGTTGTTTCAGAGATGGTGTTCCAATCACTGTCCAGTCGGAGGAAACAAGAGTGTGGCAAAGGAAGGATGGCAAATGGCAAAACGTACATTTTCATCGCTCAGGATCATTGCAAGCTGCCTCATCAAAATAGAAGTGTAAAAAATCTACTTAACTCTATCAACAAATCTAACTACTACCACCACCACCACTACTACTACGACAACCACCACCATGACCACTGCAAACAACAGGATAACGATGATGATGATGAGGATGATAATGATGATGATGAGGATAATGATGATGATGATGAGGATGATGATGATGAGGATGATAATGATGATGATATTGACTTCTTTCACTACAATAACAACAACAATTAGCAGATGTAAAGAAAGTTGCTACTAACCACTTATATAGACTTTTTCTGTTGTCTTTTCACCTTGTCTGGTATCTCTATCTCCCTACTTCTCTCTCTCTCTCTCTCTCTCTCTTTTGGCATATTTCTATCTCTGTTTCTGTCTTACACACTCTTATATTTTTCACTCTCTCTCTCTCACACACACACACACACACACACACACACACACCACCCTACTGTTCTATCGATTAGGGTACATACAACACTACTACTGTATTCCAACCAAACAACGGTACCACATCGCTGTACACCAACCATATAACAGTACCATACCTCTATACACCAACTAAACTATAGTACCACACCACTGTACAGCTAACAGACTATCATCTATTTACTGTCTACCCTAAAAATGTAAGGTACTATAAGTTACCATTACTGATAAAGCAAGAATAACCAAAATTATCATTCACACGCACACACACTCACTCACACACACTCACACACACACACATGCTCTCACTCTTGGTGCTGGCACAGTGTATAGAGAGAATGAACAAGATACTTTATTCCAAAGTTTCGTTTTCTCTCTGTTCTAAGTTCAATTCTAACTGGCAGTGAAATCTGTATTTCATCCTTCTGGGTTGTGTGCAGTGTCGTCGATAAAATAAAGAACCAATAATGTACTGGGGGGTGGGGGGCTCAATTACAGACCCCCTCCCCTTCTCCTCCCAAAAGACATTAATGCTGTTGTTGCTGTGATTGTTGTCCGTTTTCCTCCTTCCTCCCACGGCTATCCATAATATAATATTGAAACACTCAGATCCCTCATTATATGATGTGGTTGCCGTGACTGCTAGTGGCTGTGTAAAGTGGGGAGAGGGGGTACTACCTGCAGCATTCTCATTTAGTATACAAAGTAGACCTCAGACACAAATCAAAGCAGTGTCCACTACCTTGCTCTGCGCCATCAACCCTCTCTCTCTCTCTCTCTCTCTCTCTCTCAATGTGCCAGCAAGGAGAACTAAAATGACAATGCTCTCCCCCCTTGCTCTTTCTTCCCTTCATCATCATCATTCTCTCTGGTGGTTACCCATGCTTCTGCTACAAGCTATCAGTAGAAATCTACCAAACACTCTGTATAATGAACGATTTCCTTTTTTCTTTCTTTCTCTTTTTTGGACACAACAAACTAACTTGATGCTAAAATTGTTCCAAAGTGTCTAATTATAATCATTATTATTATTATTATTATTATTAGCATTATAATTATTATTATTACTATTATCATTATTGTTGTTGTTATTGTTATAACAATCAGATTTGTTTCTCTCTCGCTGTTAATATACTTGCTATTATGACCTGTATTGTAATTGACAAAAAAAAGTCAAATAATATATAAAGTTAATCAACAGATTTCACTATCTTATGTCTATGTGTGCGAATATTTGTATATATAAACACACATACATACATACACGCATGTAGCCAGACACACACACACACACACATGCATGTACAAATATACACAAATATATAAACACATGTATATATATATAATATATATATATAATACATATATATATATATATATTAG
>JAOPJM010001738.1:14347472-14357811 GCA_027124095.1 Muusoctopus leioderma
ACCACGCCTCACACATGTTTCGTTTGGCTTGGTTTCTATGGCTGGATGCCCTTCCTAACACCAACCACTTTACAGATATATATATATATGCCCTGGAATGTTCATGATGATGGAAAAATTTCCTATCCTATTTTTTTCTTTTTAATACAGGTATATTTCTATTGTAGATGAAATGGGCTTCATTCATCTATTTTCACTCAATATGCTTTTAACTATCTGCAAATAGACAATCTTTTCATTTAAGTAATCAGAATGCAAAAGAATGACAATAAAGAATACCATCATGAAAACCTTCACACATTGGTTTACTCCTTTGAAGTCACTAAAATTTATGAATTACTACAATTGTCCATGTCAAAATGTTAGTTAATTGGTACATTACATAATAACAATGAATTTCCATCTATATATTGTAAGGTTGGTTTAGTACATTTTTCTTCTAGAAATGGTCTTATAAGTAAACATTGGTCATGAACTGTATCTAGTTGTTTTAGGTACAATGTTCAGGATATTCCATAATCCAACTTTTATCAAACCAGAGATCTATAGAGTTAGAGTAATAATGTACTGTCAGCTCCCAAATTTCTGTGATTTAAGACTTTTAGTATGTCAAAAGTTTTGAACATTTTAGCATGAAAGTGTTGTTATATAGTCAGAAGGTTAATGTTGTCAAATATTATTAGCCACAAGTAAGGATGAAAATCTATTAACCCATTTGTCCCCATATTTCTAATGAAATATAGCCTATGATTTTCAATTAACTTTTAAAATAATCAAACATTTAGAGGATTTAGTAAAATAACTTTCTCACTATTAAGTTGTTGTTTGAAACCTAACTCAACAAAAAGTTCTTACATAAAATTATAATGGAAGGTTTAAATTTAAATAGGAACACTTTAAAACAAATGGCTTTGTGTCATAGAACATGGGGCGGTTTCAGATGGGTTGGTATCAAAAGGGTTCAGGTTGTTAATTTTGTGTCACTACTATGTCTCTTCAGCATGTTTTAATTTAGGAAAATCTGAAACAAATATAGATATAGTTTGTGCATGTCTCCCCTCCCCTATAACATCAACTCCCCTCCCCTCCCCCATAACATCAACTCATCAACATAAGGAGATCCTTTGATGTTATTTTTTAAAACTTTGGTTATATTGTTTATATTTTTATGCCAAATAGGATAACATATTACAGAGTGAAGTGTGAATAACACAAAATGAAAGTCAATTTAAATCAGGATTTAATTTACTAACAGTTCCACAGACATCTATTGGTAGAAAGAAGAGATAGTAGTTTACAAGGGTATTTATAGCAGCAGTAGCAGGGGTAGTAATTGCAGCATCTCCTGGAGGTTCAACTATTTCTATTGTTATTATAATACAGCATTATTTACATAAAATTATTACCTTCTTCCCCCCCACCCCCAAAAATATAAAACTACGTAGGTACAATATTATCAGAACAAAATTTCAATATTTTAAGTGTAATTTATATAATACAAAATATTCAAGCATAATCATATATTTCAATAAGTATTTTAATGGGAGTAGAATGATGCAGCACAAAGTTTGTAGATGGTACAAAGTCCATAGGGGGTTCATTAGTTTGTAGTGTTTGATTTGGTTGCTGTGTAGGTGCTTCATCTGGAGACAAGGTAGACAAGTTACAATGATTTTCAGGAGTCAGGGTAGACAAGTTACTATGATTTTCAGGAGTCAGGGTAGACAAGTTAATATGATTTTCAGGAGTACTGATATTTTCAGTTGGAGCACTCTCGTCATACATAACATTAGCCTTATCTGAGGTATCTCCTGATGGGGCTAAGTCCCTGATTGCTATGGTATCTTCTCAATCATTGGGAAAACAAATGTAAGCATATTGGGGATTTGATTCCAATAGTTCAACTTCTTGGACTAAAGAGTCATCCTTATTACAGATGTACCTCCTCAACAGAACCTTTCCAGGTGAGGAAAGCCAGGTTGGCATGCTCATTCCTGTAGCAGTTTTTTGAAGAAAGGTAAAGAGATGTTCATGAGATGTTGAGTGTGTGGATGCACAAATAAGGACTGCACCAAATGTAAGGCATCAGGTAAAATAGATTCCCATGCAGAGATAGGTGGATTTTTAGATTCTAGAGTTAATGTCATGATTTTCTAGATGATACCAACATAAACCTCACACCACCCATTTCAGAAAAGGGTGGTATGTGGTAGAGCAGCTAATTGGGACACCCCTATCATGCAAGAAAGACTTTAGTTTGGAAGATTTGAAGGAGGTTCCTCGATCTAAGTGGACATATTCAGGTAAACCGAAAATAGAAAATTACGTAGTCAAACTAGAAATGACAGTCGATGAAGAAATGCTGTGATCAACAACAATCAAGAGATATTTATTACTTGACAATAAATGTAACGGACCCTTAAAGTCAGTGCTTATACAGTAAAGAGAGGCATAGATCTGATGAGCTGATGTGGTTCTGGACGAGAGAATTGTGGCTTTAGCATTTAACAATATGGCATCCAAAAACCACACGTTTAACTCTTAATGTCCTGTACCGCATCATACCGCAGCTGACGTCATCAACTCTGTCCTGTACCGCACCATACCGCAGCAAGTAAACAAACTTTGTTTACATCCATTTTTAATTAAGTAAGGAGCTCTCTAATGTAAGTGAGTTTGTTTACATCTCCAAATAACAAAAGGCCCGGCTGTTCAGTAGTAGGATTCCCATATTTAAATCAATATGGTTGGTGGCAGGAAGGGCATCAAACCATAAAATACTGTCAAGAAATCTCCATCCAACCCATGCTAGCATGCAAACATGGACGTAAAATGATGCTCAACTGTCAAGTCTATCTATTTCAAACTAACAACAAATGCCTCAGAACATTCTTGACTTGTAATACTTGCTCAGACCTAAATGCATGACTCGGGCTGAAAAATATCTGCTCGAACTATTAAGAAGAAAAATAATCCCAAATGGTTTTAATTCACTATTGTTCAAAGAATATAGATTTGTTACACCTTTATAACTTAAACTGTTGACTTAAATAAGTTTGCAGTTCATAACAATGTCATATGAACAAAAATTGATAAGCTAGGCCAGGCTGAAATAATTTAGCCCAGTGAATATAATAATTTTCAAATGTTTAAAAACATTTGGTGTGTGTGATATATTAACTACTATTAGTGAATCTGCGAAGCTTGAAAAAGAACGACATAAATTAGTTGAAGAAAACAGACAATATTTAAAACAGTTAATAAACACCATATTATATCTTTGCAAACAAGAGCTGCCATTGTGTGAACATGATGAACATAAAGATAGCTTTAACAAAGGTAATTATTGTGGGTTATTGGATTGCTTTACTGAAATAGATAGTATCTTTTTGGGGAGTTTCAAGTACAATACAAAATGACATTATATCTGCAATTGATAGCGTAGTAGCTGATGTAATTCAAACTGAAGTTAAAAGTGCTCCATTTATTTCAGTACAAGCAAACGGAAGCACCAACTGTATAATGCATGCCCAGCTCTCTGATATCATCAGTTATGTAACTGAATGCAAAATAAGTGAAAGATTTTTAGAATTTTATGATGTAAGTAATGATAGAAGTGCCTTGAAGTTGGCCGATATAATACAAAATGCCTTAAACTCCTTTAGTGATGCTAAAACTAAATTGGTGAGCCAAACATACAAGGGAGTCGCTGCGATGCAACTTATTTCGAAATAGTTCAGAACATTTTACTCTCATTGAAGGAGCGATTTACTCACATTGAGGAATTTTCATATTTTGAATTACTTGACATGAAGATGTTTGAAGTGTTTGCTGTTACATTCCCTATACAACATATAGATGCTTTGCAGTGCAAATACCCTAAAATCTTTGATTACAAATCCTTAAAAATGAGCTCAGGCATATGTATAATGGCAATGGCTTTAAAAAGTGTAAGGCAAGCTATGCCATTTTAGCGTTACTTCATAAACTGGGTTGTTTGTCTGCAGAGTGATGTAGGGCAACAGTGGGTGATAGAGGAGAGTAATGTGAGAGAGAGAGAGAGTGATGGATAGCAATAAAGACGAGTGATTGTAAGAAAGAGAGATTGATGCATGTCAATAATGAGTGATGTCAGGAAGAGAGAGTGATGGCTAACAGTATAGTAGGGTGATGGTAAGAGGTATTGAATATGGACAGATCCGATGCAAACCCTCATTACACAGGTATTGTGATGGGGAGAGAGGTAGAGTAATAAAAGGTGGTGGTAGGGGAGTATGCAATATGGACAGGTTCAATGCCATTCCTTGTAACACAGGCAGTATGGTACAGTGAATAGGAGAGAGGGTGAGTGATAGATGAGAGGATAACAAAACTGGAGGGGGGGGGGGCAGTAGATGGAGAATTAATAGTAATATAATGAGCAAGGGACCAAAATGTAGATATATTATACATCCCATTCTTAATCACCACCATAATTTTAATGCCAGTTTAGACATGCTTGCACGGATTAGGAGGCCTTCTCCAGCACCACGTGTCTCCACTCGTGGTCCTTTGTCATCACCTTCATGAGCTCTACAGATCAAGAAACTCTTTGTTACTAGCAGAGGTAATAGCATCCTGAACTTTTTCCACCTCATTCTTAATCTAGCTACTATGCTTTTGGAACACCCACCGCCATTGCTAATTAGGTCACATTGGTAACAATAGCTATCAACTACTTATAGAGAGCCTTCCAAGCACTTGAAAGAATCTATTTTACATGTACTTTTACTACTAACTACTACAGTGCATCTGCCACATACAAAGCTTACCTTCTCTGTTAGCTTGCCTCTGATCCTACTACACCTCTTGTGCATCCATAGTTTACACTGAGTACACTGTATAGAATTTGTACCTATTCCATTTCAGTATATCAAACACAGACACTTTGCTGATAGTAGCAGGGTCTTGCCTTATTTCCTAGTTACTAAAACTTTAGTCTTTGCTAAGTTTACTTTGAGGCCTGTCGATTCTAGGTTTTTGCTTTTATGTCTGGAATTTCTACTCTAAATTTTCTACAGATTCAGCTATAAGGACTAGGTCATCAGCATTCAGGAGTTCCATCAGACAGCTGGTCTTAAACTCCACTGTTATGGCCTAAAAGGCTATAATAAACAGAAGGGGATGAGAACTGAGCCCTGATGGAGCTCTACCTGTGAGCTAAATTCATCACTGAACTCATTGCTGACTGCACTTCTGTACATGGCTTGCATCACCCTCACAAGCTATTCATCAAACCCTAGTTTCCTTAGTGACCACTAGACTACAAAGCATGGAACCCTGTCAAACGCCTTCTCCATGTCAATAAATGCTAGATATAGTGGCTTACTCCTAGCTAATTACTTCATGTATACACATACTAAAGCGTGTGTGCGTGCGCGTGTGAGTGCGTGCACACACACCATATATACGCGTGTGTAAGTTACACCAGCAGATAAATCACACCCCCACTTTACAATATTGCTTATATATGCTTGCATGAAATTTCCATCAAAATATTCAAAACTAAACATTATATAACTCATAATATATCTAATAAAACTACATGTAAACATATCCTTAACAAATTAAGCCCATGTTAGTGAACTCTTAATTCTTTATATTTAATAATTCTATTTTATTTCTTTAATCACATGCAAGTACACATTTTATTAAAGTTCATCACAAGCAATAGCAAAATAATTAACACACTCCTGCTACCCAGGCATATATACACCAACTCCTCCATATTTTTTTTATTATACCAAATACATTTTCCAGTTTAAAAAATATGTTTGGAAGTTTATCAAAGGGAGGAAATCACATATCATCACTATACAGACAATACACTATGATAGTCTGCTTTATTTCCGTATGGTGCAATAATAATGTAGGGTAACAATATTTAGCTCGTCTCCCGTTTTGTCAATAAGGGATTCAAAGAGTTGGTGAACCTACAGTGAATTAAGGGATTCAGTAATTATTGTTATATTTTAATTACTGACAAATAAATGAATGATTAAGTGTGCTATTACAATATTAAGTTAAACAACAAAAACAATATTATATGGACTACTATTTACAATGTACCATATATTTTGTGTTGAGATTTTGTATGTTCAGTAGATAAGTCGCATGCTGGTTTGCACGTATTTTCGTGGAAAAAGGTGCAACTTACACATGAGAATATACGGTATCAGTATATAGGTGCAGGCACAGCTGAGTGGTTAAGAAGTTTGCTTCGCAACCAAATGGTTCCAACTTTGAGCCCACTGCATGGTATTTTCGGCATGTGTCCTCTATTATAAACCTCGCATTGACTTATATCTTGTGAGTGGACTTTGGTAGGCAGATACTGTGCAGAAGCCTATCATATAACCATCATCATCATCATTTAACGTCCGCTTTCCATGCTGGTATGGGTTGGACGGGTGATTTTGGCCTGCATTGGTTGTGTATGGAGTCACCACTCTCCTAGGCGGGTCGGGGGACCACATATATATATAAAATACTACTAGGTGAGGCTACCTCCAAAAGTGAGAGAACTCAATACATGTGTAGAGTATATTTTATTGAGGGAATTGTGGGTACCATGAAACTGGCTGCCCTCAATTCCATCAATAATGTGTGTGCGTGCATGTAAATGTGTGTATGCATGTGTCTGTGTTTATGTTTACATCAGTCTAAAAACCGATTTTATTTACATTGTGTCCATTTATGTCTCGTAACTTAATGGTCCGACAAATAGAGATCGATGAAATAAGAATCAGACTGAAACAAGTACTCGGGTTGATATGATCAACTAAACCCTTGATAGCTGTGTTACAACATGGCCGCAGTTCAATGACAGAAACCAGTAAAAGAATTATAGAATAAAAGAATATATATATATATATAATGAATTAAAGGGTGAAGTACTGAATACCGTATGCAATAAATTCTTAATGTATTTAAATTTCCCTCTAAGTAAGAGAAAGAAAACAAAAACCTAGCAGTAATTGTTAGTGACTCTTTAAGAAAGGGGAGATACTTTCAAGAAACCAAGAATTAATTTCTCAAGTTAATTTCCATGCTTAGGGAAAAGACGGTCTGATCATAGCTTGCAGGCATGGGACAACTATAGACAAATGTTTTGATCTCTATTTGACCTCATCAGCATAATACAGTCTACTCAAGCCTGCAGATTAGTTGATAGGATTTTAGATATAGAAAAATATATATTATACATAGAAGCTAGTGTCACTCACCCTCACTACACTGACTTTCTTGCAACTAGCCTGACCGAATGCATATACGTGACAAAAATTGAATGGTAACAGAGTGAATCATGAACTCAGAATGAACAAATAAACTGTACTACATCTACGCAGTACTTTTCCTCCCATGTGTATACCTAAATATACATTGAATTAACAGCTAAGAATTTAACAATTAATATGATAAATTATACCTAAGAAACACAAATAAACAGGCAGGCAGGCAGGCAGACAGACAGGGACAGACACAGACACAGACAGACAGACAGACAGGGACAGACACAGACAGACAGACAGACAGGGACAGACACAGACAGACAGACAGACAGACAGGGACAGACACAGACAGACAGACAGACAGGGACAGGGACAGACAGACAGACAGACAGGGACAGACAGGGAGGGACAGACAGACAGACAGACAGACAGACAGAGATAAAGAGAGAGAGAGAGAGAGAGAGTGCAGAGGTTCGAAGGATGTGTAGTGACAGTACAAAGTTTAACTTACTACATCTCAGTTCATCTGCAGCATTGGAACATCGGCTGACTCCATCACACCTCTCTTCATCAGTGTAACACAGGCTGGTTGATGTGCCACAAGAGAATGTATTGAAAGAACAAGCATCTATAATGGAGGGGGGGAAATAGTAAGTGATACAGAAACAGCCAGAACTGAAGTGTGTAAGAAGATAAAACAATGTTCTAGATGCATCTACATTGAAATAATGGATCAACATCCTCTTCACCACCACTACTATTATTTTAGTACACCCCTTTTTTCTACACAACTATGGATTGGACGGTTCTACTATATGACATCTCTACATGCATCTAGGTCCTCCATCTCCTCATCTGTGAAACCCGATTGTTCTCACAAATGAACTAACCTTTCTCATCAATTAAGCTTTAATCACTGCTGCTAAGTATATCTTCTACCTCCAAACGATGACAGATTTGTCATTCCTCCTGTATCAGCCATTCACATGTCCATGTCAGCACAGCCAGCCATACATTTTCCAACCACTTCAGATACACACCAGCTTTTTCAACCCACTTCTACTCAACCTCACCCATAAGTTAACATTACACATCCAACATGCCGCAACTCAACTAGTGCTCGTCTAATCACAGTAAATATTCTACACTCACTGCTTATGTTTCAATACTATCTAGCATCCCATCTCCTACAGTCTGCCTTAAACATGCAGACAAAACCTTTTTATAACCTGAGAGGTGTCAGTTATCTAAACTTCTCCAACTCTGATAACACTACAGCCTCTACAATACCACTAGATCACACTACACATCCACTAGATCCATAATTCACGCTATATCCACTATACTACCATTACATCCACTATGTCATTACATATTCACTATAATGTCTCTATATCTACTGTACCACCACTCGATCCATCATTCAAATAACATCTACTGCAATGCCACTAGATCCATCATTCACATCATATCTGTACCACAACATCTCCACTATAATACCATTAGATCCATCTGAACTTCCAGAAGATTCACTATTAACAGCTGCCCTACAACAAACAGTTGCAGAAGCTTGTTTCTTATTATAAAGTCACACAGTCGGAACTAGCTTTTTAAAAGCCACTTCAGCAAGGGGCCCTGACATCACTGAAATCTGTTGAGGAGTTGGGGCTGAAACCGAATGGTGTGGTTCACTTGATAACTTCAGTGATATGTATAGAGCTAGAATAAAATGGCTAGCATAAAAGGTGTTTCCTTACTCTTTTTTACATGACTATCATTAAAAATAAAGACAGACACTGGTGATACTATTGGCAATCTGCAAAAAAAACATTCAAAAACTAAATAACCAAGGCGGTAATATTTCAGAAGCAAATCTATTTTCTCATTTTAGCTATTTTGCATTAATTTTTCCATGCTTACATGACTGGGATAGTTTATTTGTTGGAGCAAGTATTTTCACAGATAGTGCCATTAACCACTAAAGCTTGGAGTATGGGAGGGGGGGGGGGGTTGCTTTTTGTTCAGCCAGGCAAACTGAAGCAAGCAAGCTTAGGAGTCTTCCTTATACACACCTCAAACAGAAGCATAACATATGCACTCTAAGCAGTGACAAAACATATATACACTTTATACAGTAACTAAACATTTATATACACCTTATACACATACATATTCATAAAGTAAAGAGTATCAAAGCAGATAACAACAGACTTACCACAGCCTCTTTCATCACCACCATGTTTCTTACAATCCCACACACCATCACACCGTTGGTGTGGTGAATAACAAGCATTTTCACCAAAACCACAAGGTGTGTGACCAGGGTAACAACCTGGAAATAACAACAACAACACCAATAGCAATAATACTGGCTGTTTACCCCAGGATCAGGGCTATTTTTTGTAACAATAATAAACAACAGCATATTAAGAGACATAAAACTGGCAACTGTGTTCCTTGGACAACATGTAACATTATAAATAGATAAGTCAGTGATAAATGGTTTCGCCACATCCCAGAACAGTGACCAACCATGGTCAATGTATCATCCTTTCAGAGAGTTCCATCCACACTGACAGAACTATTGTTGCTAACACATTGCTAAGGCATTGTTATCAAAGGCAAGGCAAACAAATCAGACAAACAACATATCTGTTTATAAAAGATAGAAATTTTATATAATGAAAACAAAAACAAAACAAAAACATCAAAAACTTCAAATCTATGCAAAAACAAAGATTTGTAACTAGAAATATCAAAAATGTGGAAGAATAAAAACTCCATTAACTCTAGCAGAGTTGGGGATTTTTATCTATTTATGTTATATTGCATTTTGTGAACAATAGTGTCATTGGTTACAAGTTTCCAATGGGCCAATCACTGGTTCACTGCATTTACGATGGCAAGAGTGACAAGAGAGTGCCTGTGCAACTCGGACGAAACAAATACCACAGGGTATTTAGTTTGAAAGCACCAATTTATCGGCTTTCTCACTGATGCTTACATCTTTTGCCGTTATACATCAGCAATACATACACACACACACACACACACACACACACAGATAT
>JAOPJM010001738.1:14360830-14373386 GCA_027124095.1 Muusoctopus leioderma
CCCGGAAGGATGAAAGGCAAAGTTGACCTCGGCGGGATTTGAACTCAGAGCGCAGCGAGACAGAAAGAATACCGTAAAGTATTCTGTCCGATAATAATAATAATGACTACTTACTTACCAAAAGAGTAATAGATGAAGGGGACAGTACAAGGATAAATCGGCAGGATTTGAACTCAGAGCGCAGTGAACCAGAACAAATACTGCATAATAATAATAGTTTCTAAAATTGGCACAAGGTCAGAGATTTTGGGGGTGGGGGTCCGATTAAATCGACCCCCAGTACTTGACTAGTACTTTGTTTATCAACCCCCGAAAGAATGAAAGACAAAGTTGACCTCGGCAGATTTTGAACTTCTAAAAACTGTTTCTAACATAGGCACAAGGCAAGAAATTTTGTGGAGAGGCGTAAGTCAATTAAATTGACACCAGTACTTGAATGGTACTTTGTTGGATGAAAGGCAAAGTTGACCTCGGCAGGATTTGAACTCAGAACATAAAAAACTGCAAAGCATTTTGTCCAACTCTATAATGATTCTGCCAATCCACTGCCATTAATAATAATAATAACAATAATAATAATAATAATTATAATATTAATAATAACATACAGAAAACAGCATTACTAGGCACTGCACACATTATGTAGAGTACCTTCAATTCAATAGAAAATACAAACCCAAAACCAAACACTGCACATACCTAAGGTGCACAGAGGTGTGTTCAGTAGTGCAGTGAATACATGCAATAAAAAATATAACAACTAGGGGAGGGGTAAAAAAAAATAATAATAATAATATCATAATAATAAATAATATTTCTTACTTAAGCATAAAACCTGTAATTTTTAGAAAAAGTGAAAAGGAAGGTTGGAATAAGGTGTCGGACTCCAAGTGGGAATGTAAAATGATTTAAGGGCCCAGTTTGACAAAAAACACACCCCACCCTCTACATTAAACGCAATATTGATTTTGAATATTCACACAAAGTTTGTACAGATACGTATTTTATCAACTTTGGAGGGATAAAAGGTAAAATCAACCTCACTGAAGTTTGAACTAAGAACATAGAGGGAAAAAACTAAATAGTGCTTGGCATTTAGTTGGATGCTCTGTCAGTTCTGCCAATCCATTATCCTTACTATAACCATTATCATAATAATTGTTTTTAGCATAGGCACAAGGCCAACAACCCCAGTACTTGACTTTATTTTATCGACCCCGGAAGGATGAAAGGCAAAGTTGACTTTGGCGGGATTTGAGCTCAGAGCGCAGCGAGCTGGAACGAATACTGCAAAGCATTCTGTCCAACATGCTAACGACTCTGCCAATTTGCTGCCTATTATTATAATGAAACCATAATATTAATAATAATAATAATAATGGTTTCATTTACCTAGATACAAAACCATTGTAATCTAATCAACCCACTGGTATTGCTGGTATTCATTTTATTCACCACCACAGATATGACAGTCAGAGTTGGATTAAGCAAGATATGAAACATAAGCTATATACTATAAAGTATGTAAATGGCTGGGTCCATTCTTGCTGTGATAATGATAATGAAGAGGATGACAATGATGTTATCACTGACTGTTGTAATAATAGTGACAATGTTATCTGAGACCATCTTAATATCAATTTCTCAATGTTGCCATGGATTACACAGGTCTGCTATACAACATATCACCAATCTTCACGGTCTTCCTCAGCTCTTCTGTAATACCCATTAACCTGCAATTTGATCTCATAACTTCTCGTCATGTAAAAATAAACATGAAATACCATGGTTGACAAATATATCCAATGGAAGATCTAGTATGCGGCCCCTACACATAAACTGAATGAACCCTACCAAGACCAATCAGTGAAGTTGCAAAAGCTGCCGTATCATGGAGCTTGCCAAGATACATCAACTGAGCAATCAAAGCATATCAATTGCGCTAGATAAAGGCTTCCTTGGACTCTGGTTTACCATATTCTGTGAACTACTACAACTCTCAAATTACCTCACCTGAAACAACTTACTAAATACTTAAACCTACTTACTTAGGCCAGCACCAGCTAATGACATGGCCCAGGTATGACTCTCTGAAATCTCTGCTACTTAAATACAAAATAATGGTGAGGGAAGGAGATGTGAAGAAGTGAGTGAGAGGTGGTGGAATAGACAAAGTAGAAAGTGAGGAGAATAAAACATACCCATAGCACAGTTTTTCTCATCAGTCATGTCTACGCAATCATGAACACCATTGCATATTTGAGATCGATGAAGACATATCACTTTGAAGGTTTTCCAAGATTGACATTTTAACTCAGGACTACACTGCAGTATCCGTGGTTGGGTGGTGTTTATCTCTAGAAGGCAGAATTAACAATCAATACAGTGACACTTGTTGCTAAAGGAAGCAACTTAGGAAAACTGTAGCAAGGTTGTGTCTACAGGAATGCTTCTACATTAGTTGCTTCACCTGTTAATTACAGCAGCCAATAGAGGAGTTTCTAATAGGGTACCCAATGGGAGAATGACAGTCAGTCACACGACCAGCTAATACAGCAGCCAGAACATCTGTCAAACTTGAACCAGTAAGAGAATTTCTATATAGTCGCTCAACTAAATTTTCCTCAACAAACTACCTACCTTCTTTAGAATGGCATCCATATGAGCCATTAAAGGAACTTGTCTATTTAGTCTCTTAATCTACTCAATGTAATAGCTAAATCCCATTCAACAAATTGGGTTTGAAAAGGGGATCACATTTCTAGTCTGAAATCTTAGTACAGCATGCAACACAAAGATAGGCTGGCCATGGCTAGAATAACAGTTAGATAGATGTTTACTTGATTAGCTACTTCTCCCACATAGATCTTCTAAAGTAAAGCTGACTGGGTCTGCCCAGCAATAACAATCCCCCACTCAAACAATCTTGAATCATGTGATCACATGTATTACACCCTAATCTTTAGAAGAAGTTTAAGCCCCTCAAAGAACTTCTTCAAATGTTGTTAAACCTGCCCATGGCTTTTACTTCTGGTATTGCAGCATGCTTCAAATCCTATTTTATCATGCCAATACTGGCTACATGGTCACAGCTTCATGTTTCAATAAGAAGATTTGTTTTGGAACATATCAAGTCCTGGTTTCAAGAATAACTATAAGACCTGCAGAGGAAACATTACAGATGACTGAAGTAAATAAAGATGGGGAGGGGGTAAAAATAGGATGAAAAATAAAAATAGAAATACATAAAAACTGTAAAAATTGTAAAATAAAACAAAGAAAAGTGAAGATAGAACATATTTTCTTGTTGATTCTTTCTTTTGTCCAGCTTTGGAACAAGTGACTGTAACAATACGGTGGTCTTGGTACAGTAATAGTAAGATGAGTGTGGCTTTGGTACAGGGGACAATAAGGAGTGTGTTCTTGGTACAGGGACTGTAACAGCAGTGACATTTTGGTAAAGGGGACTGTAATAGCAATGTGATCTTGGTACAGGGGACTGTAACAGGAGAGTGGTCTTGGTGCAGGTGACTATAAGAGAAGTGTGGACTTGGTACAGGTGACTGTCACAGGAATATGGTCTTGGTACAGGTGACAGTAACAGGGATGTGGTCATGGTATAGGTAACTGTAGCAACTACAGTGTTTCAACAGGGGGTTGTAACACAGCGGCAGTGTTACAGAAAGGACTGTAACAGCACCACAGTGTTACAACAAGGACTGTAACAGCACTGCAGTATTACAACAGGGCACTGTAACAGCACTGCAGTATTACAACAGGGCACTGTAACAGCACTGCAGTATTACGACAAGGATTGTAACAGCACTACAGTGTTACAACAGCAGATTGTAGCATCAATACAGCGTTACAACAGGGAGCAGTAACAACTTCAGTGTTACAACAGGGAGACTATATGTTATATATTGCCAAGAGACTTCATTATTAGTAGAATGATTTAGATATAACCTACTAGTGTTGCT
Organism: Muusoctopus leioderma; assembly: GCA_027124095.1. Taxonomy (NCBI): domain Eukaryota; kingdom Metazoa; phylum Mollusca; class Cephalopoda; order Octopoda; family Octopodidae; genus Muusoctopus; species Muusoctopus leioderma. The sequence goes on from JAOPJM010001738.1 coordinate 14,364,811, forward strand.
AGGTTATTGTACTACTTACCTCTGCAACCTTTTTCATCACTACCATCACCACACTCATCTCTGTTGTTACACCGCCATTTGCCCAAAATACACTTCCCATTCTGGCAACGGAATTCATCTCTGGCACACTGTCGATGGGAAGGAACATGACCTGAAATAACAGGGTCAAAGTTCAAGATAGTTACCGCTGGCAATGAAATGGAATATGGCATGAAATAACAGGGTCAAAGATCAGGATGGTTACCATTGGCAATGAAATGGAAAATGACATGAAATAGAAAAGAACAGGTGTGGGAATAATCCTCACTGGCTACAAACTAGAACATGGCCTGAAATAATGAGATCCGGTGTTAGAAGTCACAATAGTTTGGATTTTTTTCCTAGTCAGATCAATGCAGTTAGTGTTCCTCTTGAACAGTTGCAAGTTGACAGCTACACACAAAACCTGAACAGGGAGGGAATTCTGGAGGATCGAGATTCTGGAGAGGAAGGACTGGGTATAGTGGTTAGTGGAGTGCCTGGAGAGGGGACAATATGAGTGAAGAGAGGAGGAGAGACAAATGAATCAAGAGTGCCTGAGCAGAGAACACAAGTTATAACAGCAAATATGACACTTACAGGGTGAGTTTGTAATTAAGGTGTAAAATATCAAACTACAGTGAAGTTCATGAGTTTAGATGAATTCATACACCATGGGGAGAATCTGATGTTTTGGGGTTGTCTCTTCATCCCAGAGAGAGAAAAGAAATTTCCAACTTATCTAAACTCAAGAACTTCACAGTATAATTTATGCCAATGCAGTCTGCCACCAAATTCCTTGGACTCTGTGTGTTTTTTTACCTATAATAAGTACATGTACAATTGCTTTGAAATTAAGGTGTTGACCTACTAACTACATGGGAACAAGTTCAAAATTATTGTATAGATATTGTGTTGCGCACTTTCTTGTTGTGCACTCTTAAGATCCTATAAGACCCGGTTCCACATGACACCACATCATCAAATTGATATGAATTATTGAGCCATATATATGGTGAAAGTGAAATAATTTTGTGTGAAAACACCTCAAGCACCTGTGTTTCTTACCTGTAAATTTAATAATAAATAAGTTGTAAAAAGCTCGTTTTTAAGGAATTTCTGCTCAATCATTATGGTACTTAGAAAATATTTTACAGGATGTTAAGAGTTAAAAAAATGGAAATGTTTTCTAAGCTCTGTGGAAGCCTTTAAGGACCAACACTTAGATCTGATTGTTGTTGTTTAGTCCCAGGCCAACTCTGATTGAGGAGAACTATGATCAAAGGCATTCCAGCCATGACCATCCCATCTTGTTTTCAAGCATAGCTTAGTCTAGACTACATTCTCCAATGTGTGTTTTTTTAAAGATGGTCGTGGTATTGAACTCTTAACCAGTGATCGGGAGTTCAGTCATCTCACTCCTACAAGTCATCTCATTCTCTGACCATAAAGAGATAACCTCGCTATATGTTCATAAAACTGCTGCTGCTGATGCTACTACAACTGCTGCTGATACTACTGCTACTACAGTTGCTGCTACTACTATACATATATCAATCTGTGTGCATGTGGTGTTACAAATACTATTGCTACCTCCATCTTTCACCAAAGTTACCTCCATCTTTCACCAAAGAGGAAACCTCTAACTGGTTGCTTGACCTGCTAGAAATAACACAGTCCTTGTCACAGCCTGAAATGGATAACATAGTCCTTGTCACACAGCCTGAAATACTTTTGATCATAGGTGTGCTCATTGAGAACTCACGTGGGGCAACAACCACATTATTTACATTAGTGTTACTGTTCTCCCAACAAACTAATTCTGCAACTTAATTTCACTGCCCACTTAAAGCAACTTTGCCTCACCAACATTCCTAATACCTTTCTAAAAACATGAACATTGCGCATTCTCATATCCCCTCCCCTACAAAAATCTCAAGACTTCTTGATTGTTTTCCAATGATTAAACTATTGTTTCTATCATTAATATTACCCCAAACCAAAGATAAATACAGGCTTAAGCTACTGTAGCCAGCCTAGGATATAACCCTGCCCAACATGATGGATTATCTGTTAAGTGAAACTAGTTGAACATCTGTCTTAACAAGGTAGCATGGGTTGGACAGATGTGCAATACAGAATGCTTCCACAAGCCTGCCCCCAGATAAATCTAGCTACACCACATTCAAAGTCTTTGTGATTATTTGACCATGTTAACCGTTATAACAGTGACTCGTCATACAGGCAAAACATTTCAAATTTATAGGAGAGACAAAAATGAGTGTATGGCAATATAGTTTTCTAAATGGCATGAGCAGCATAAGTGAAGTGAAATTACCACAACCAGGAAGTAGATCACCTGCACAACTCCCTGGTAGCTTATGAGCCAATGAGGGAGCCTCTACGTGGTCGCTTGATCTGCTAGAAATAGTAGCCAAATCTGTCTCAAACTACACTACCGTTTTAAAAAAGAAGACCAAGTTAGATGATGTGGTTTTGGATGCACCGTGCATGGGAAAGGGATGGGATGGTCACATCTGGAATGCCTTTGATCATAGGTGTGCTTGATCAGGGTTGACCTATGGCTAAACAACAACTGATAGCTTACTTCTACTTTGTAGTGCTCTTAATAACACAAACCGTGAGGAGCAATAATTAATATTCTAGAGTCATGTAACATTGACACTAGAATGGTAAGACAATAATTTGGACATCTACTCATTTAAAACAGGTTTTGGGATGTGGTTTGATCTCTAATTTTCACTTGACATTGTCACAAGTACTAGTACAGGTACAAAGGAAGACAATGCAAAATGTATTTGTTAAATGTAAACATTGTTGGTGGAGGGGCAAAAACTATAGAATGTTGGGTTAAATGCTTTACTGTGTAGTTTCATTCTGCTACATTCTGAGTTCAAATCCTGTCAGAGTTGACATCATCTTTTGCTTGCCCATGGTTGATAAAGTAATGAGTCATGTACTGGATTTGATTTGATTTTTACAAAGGCAAAGGTATACCCCACCTATAATATACTCTAGTATAAAGGCAAAGATATATCACACCTGTGATATACTCTAGTAACCACACCTGCAATATACAACCAGTATAACAGCAAAGATATACCACATCTGTGATATATTCCAGTAGAAAGACAAAGTTATACCACATCAGTGATATATTCCAGTAGAAAGACAAAGTTATACCATACCTGTGATATACTCCAGTACAAAGCCATGTCCTGGTCGCCAAGTACCATTAATAACATATCGTACAATTACGTGGTCCCTTTGAGATATGTAAGTGTTCTCTTCATTTCCACAGAATTTTTTGGGTGGTAATGGGTCAAATTCTAGGTAAGCATTTTCACACGGACCATTTTTACTAGTACTGGTATTCAGATATAATAAACTGGAAATAGTGAAAAAAGAGAAATGTGCTAAAGTTCAATTTACAAAGAAAAAAAAGGAAAACAAAAGAAACACATTAACAAGATTATAATAGAAGTTTATGGTCTAGTAGAGTACCAAATCTTTAAGAAGTTAAGTTGATTGCCAACTTATTTTAACCACTCATCTATTGTACCTTGCATTACTAACTTATATTACTTTATTAACAGTTAGATTAAGTGGGGAGTTGTTGGCACACCAGTGAAGCCTCATCTTCAGAAAGTTTACTGAAAATACTAGGGTTATCTGTTGACAAAGACCAACCCCTCTCCAAAATATACCTGAAAGAGGATTTGAACTCAGCACTGCAAGTTAACAAAATATTTGTCAATAATACAAATCATCTAATAGGAAGAAAGCTGTACCTACTCGCAGTACCTATTTATAAGGAGATGGATTGGGCCACAACAGTTAAGTATCTTGGCTATGATCATAGTGCAGAACCAGTGAAAGGGTATAAATCACTGACTCTTTGACCAGCAGGCTAACATCTTAAATTAGCCATGAGAAACAATATAAATTACATATGGTATATATTTAGGTTTACCTAATCCCTATCCCACATAACTTTTTGGGAGGGAGGGGTTAGAATTATATCAATATGTTTGATATAAAGGGGCAACTGATCAAGTAAAGCATTCAAATGGTATTTTTAACCATGACCAGACTGTTGTGGAGAGATCAGCATGTTCTAAGATTTAGAGCTTAAAGCGTGTAGTCCTTATTTCAAAAGACAGTAGGGAGTAATTTTTTATATTTTATATTGTAATTGGTGAATAATAGCATAGCTGGTTACATGTTTCCAACAAGGCAATCATTGGTTCATTGCATTTCTGACAGCAAGAGTGACAAAGGAGTGTCTGTAATTCAGTGCAGAACAAATATCTCAGGGAAATTCATTTGAAGAACACCAGTTTTTTTGATTTCTTGCCTATGTTTACATCCTTCACTGATATAAATCAGTGAAAGACATATATATACATATACATAGGAATATACATATATATATATATATATATATAACGGGCTTCAAGACAGTTTCCGTCTACCAAATTCCCCTCACAAGGTATTAGTCAACCCAAGCTTAGAGTAGAAGATATTTACCGAAGGTGCCATGCAGTTAGATCAAACTTAGAACCAGATGGTTGCAAAGTGAATTTCTTAACCACATAGCCATACTTGGGCCCAGATTGGCACAAGGTGAACAATAATGTAGAAACAAATTATCTACTGTCCCAGCCCAAACTATTATTTTAATACACCTGCCTCAACCCTACATGCCATCCCAGCTATGTATCACACCACCAGGCCCCACACTAAACACTTCATCATAACTCTTTATTCTCAGAACTGCAAACCTCCAGAACTTCATCCCTGTCTATGTTTATCGAGCAAATATTAAAATCCTGAAGTTCAAGTTGAACATTAACTATACCTACCTTGCTAGATGGGCCTGTAAGGGCTATGGACACTGCTCCTCTTCCTCAGAATTATTTTTAAAAAGAAGACACAGAGAGAAAAGCCCTCTCACTAGCCTGTGAGGTAGTGCTGTATGTTAATTTTTGTTATACGGCAGCCAGGAAAGGAGGGGCAGTGTCCATAACCTTTGCAAGTCTTCCCAGATAAATGCGGCTGATGTCCAGCCTGAACAATTATAGGAAAATGTCTGCAGAATAAAAACAGGTGGTGAGGAAACTGGGGTATCTGATCCAAATGTTTGCAACAGAGTGAACTTGGAGAAAGATTAATGAAATGACCCTTTGAAGAAGACAGACAGAGAGAGTTAACCCTTTCATTACCATATTTCTAATGAACTACACTGCCTATGATTTTAAATTAATTATGAAAATAATCAAGAATTTGGAAGGATTTACTAAAATAACTAACTTTCTCATTATCAAGTTGGTGTTTTGGAACATAACAAAAAGTTCTTGCATACAAATATAATGGAAGGTTTAAATTTAAATATGAACACTTTAAGACAAATGGTTCTTTATCATAGAAAAAGGAGTGGTTTCAGGCGGCTTGGTATCAAAAGGGTTAAGCAACGAAAAAATAAATAACAACTGATCAAGAAAGAAAGATATAAATTATTGCTTACTTTATTGTAACTATTCCATTCTGGGGCGCCCGTATAAACCAAATGTATTGGCACAATTTATTTTGAGGACCACCGGAGATTTTGGCAAATGATATGTTTCCAGTTCTATTTTGAAGAACCTTCTTTGCTCCACAATCTGAAAAGGAAAAACAAAGTCCGAGTGTTATTATCATTAATTTAACATTTGACCATGCTGATAACTAATCTGAAATCATTATAAAATAGTGATTGTCATTGTATTAATTGTTAAGTGAGGCTAAGGTCTCAATGGCACCTTAAGTTGACGGAAGCAAATAGTAGAGTACTGTGTCTTGTTTAAGGTTTACAGCTGAGATTTACTGAGGTAAGTAGAGTGGTATGTTTTGTCTAAGGTTTACAGTTGAGGCTGACTGAAGTGACAGTAAAGTATGGTGTGTTGTCTCAGATTTACAGCTGAGGTCGATTGAGGTGAGAAGTAGAACATTGAGTACTATCTAAGATTTTCAGCTGAGGTTGACTGAAGTAGAGTAGTGTGTCTTGTCTAAGGTTTACAGTTGAGGGTATTGAGATGACAAATAGAGCGGTGTGTCTTGTCTACCGTTTACAGCTAGGTTAACTGAGGCAAGCAGAGTAACATGGCTAAGGTTTCTAACTAGGTTGACCAAAACAAATGGAGAAGTGTGTCCAAAGCATACAACACATTATGAAAGCAGATTACTAGTTGTAAGATTTAAACTCATGCTTTTTTTTGTCATGAGAACAGCAATTCAATCTCTGTCACTTGGCTGACTGCCCAACTAAACTAAACATATCACACTGGTTGACTTTTTAACTACAATCTACAGACATTTATCTGATTTTACCTAACCATCATCATCATCAGCAGCAGCATTGTTGTTGTTTTAACATGTTTTTCCATGTTTATATCGGTTTGATAGTTTTGAAATTCCTAAGATCTAGCATATGTAGCCCTATATGTAGCTCTACCTCTACTGCTGCTTTATCTTTGACTATCACATCATGGCCTTTTTATCTCAACCTTTTAATGCAGTAAGAAGTATGTCCCTTAACACATGTCCCTTAACATGTGGTCACTACTGAAAACCCGTCTTCATTTAGTGTATATTTTGGGTAATTCAAGCTGGCAGATCCCATCCCTCTCCATGCTATATAACCACAGGAGTTGAACTCAGTACTGTAAGCTAACAAACCACTTGACAATTTTACAGTGCTGCTGCCCGAGACAGCAAGATGGATTGGACTATTTCAAAATTAAGTGCCTCAGTCATGAATATAAAACAGAGCCACGAACCAGTAAACCTCTCTCAGCTGGTTGTCTGATATCCTTTTCACTCAGCTATCCACACCTCACACTCCTGAGATAGAGCAGATTTCAAAGAATTCTAGAGATTGCTTTTGAAATGTTAATGGTGGGTATATACTTAACATATATTGATATTTCTTGGAATTTCAATCAATTCTTGGATTTTAAAATATATTTTACCACATGTTTATCTGCCCACATGACACCCTCTTTCACTTTACCCAGACAACACCGTCAATCATATCATTTTATCTAACGAGGCAACACTGTCATTCACTTTGTCTGACCAGGCAACAGCGTCATTCACTTTATCTGCCCAGATAAGCCTCAGTCACTTAGTCTACCCTGATAACACTCAGTCATTTTGTCTGCCCAGATAACCCTTGATCACTTTGTCTGCCCAGATAACCCAAGGTTGTTTTGTCTGCTCAGATAACTCTAGGTTGTTTTGTCTGCTCAGATAACTCTAGGTTGTTTTGTCTGCCCAGATAACCCTCAGTCGCTTTGTTGGTTCAGATAACCCTGTCACTTTGTCTGCTTAGAAAGCCTCTGTCACATTTTCTGACCAGATAACCTTCTGTCACTTTGTCTACCCAGATAAGCCTCAGTCATTTTGTCTGCCCAGATAACCCTCAGTCACTTTGCTCAGATAAGCCTCAGTCACTTTGTCTGCCCAGATAACTCTTGATCACTTAATCTACCCAAATAACCCTAGTTTGTTTTGTCTGCCCAGATAACCCACGATCACTTTCTCAGCACCCAGATAATCTTATATTACTTTGTCTGCCCAGATAACTCATGGTCACTTTATCTGCCCAGGTAACCCTCTGTCACTTTGGCCAGATGACCTTCAGTCACTTTGTCTTCTCAGATAACCCTTGTTCACTTTGCCCTGATAACCCTCATTCACTTTACCTGTCCAAATAACCCTTGTACACTATACTGATTACTTACTGAGGTACAGGGTCACACATTAATTCCTGTCTGTCAAGATAAGTTAAGTGTTGTTTGTCTTGCAGTGAAACACTTACTGAGCTGGCCTACAACATAGTTCACTGCTGCTTAGTTGACGTCCACCAATGCATGACCGTATGGTCAGCTGACCATCTTTTACACTGATACATAGATACACTATCCACCATTTCTGACCACACACACACTAATCTCACCAGAATCAATAACAATAGCCACTACTCCTTCCAGCCCACACACACACACACAATCCCATTTGCTGGCACTGTTAATGGTAGCAAGTCTACTGTTATGCTAAATCAATACTATCAGATATTCTGCACACTATCATATCATATGACTGTTACCATCCCCAAACTCCCTCCTCCCATCAACATTATGATGACATTTATCAAAAATGGTCTGAAATATAAGAGAATTGTTTTAATCTTCGAGAAAGAAAAAAGCAAATCAGCACAGACAAAATATGCCATGCAAACCACATAAGCATATATAATTTATATATATATATATATATAATTTTAGGTAATTTTCTTTTTATTATAACAATTATATTCTAACCTATTATCTCCTTATTAAAATTGTTATTATAATTAATTACTAATGATTATAATATTTAATATTACCAATATATATATATATATATATATATATATATGCTGTGTGGTTAAGGAGTTCGCTTCGCAACCGCATGGTTTCGGGTTCAGTCCCACTGCGTGGCACCTTGGGTAAGTG
>JAOPJM010001738.1:14426592-14439021 GCA_027124095.1 Muusoctopus leioderma
ATAAACACACATAAAAATACATACATATATATATATATATATATATATATACATATATATATATATATGTATATATATATATATGTGTGTGTGTGTATGTATATGTATATCCAGGACTGTTATTGGTAGATTTCACCTCAATTAACTTGATCATATTGGTACTTTTTTCTGTGTGGGCATCTGAAAATGAGTACCAGCAGCAGCTGGGGTTTAACCCTGTGACAGACTGGCATCTCATTCAGCACTCTCAGTTCGCTTAACGCCACTGGAACCGGGATAAACTCCGGCCTGATGGGCCAATAGTTCTCAGGTAGAACTTTTAAGTACATTACTGGCACATATTTTATCGACTTTGGATTGAACTTAAAAAGGAGCTATAATACTGAAAGTTGTTCATTCTGACACCCTTCACAATGCTGGGGGTCTTCAAATATTACAAGGTAAAGTTTCACTTGACTCAGATAATTTTTGTACGTGCTGCGAGATTACACACGTACAGTTGTTGTTGTTGTTGTTAATGTTATTGTTCTCTCTCACTTCCAGCTGGAACCCGAAATAAAGGCAGTACGAAAGACACAGGAGAGTCTGATAGAAGACTTGACACATATCCGTAGCAACAGTGATGTGCACAACAAGCAGTATTCAGAATTACAGATGAACGTCCGACAAATTGCAGAAGATGCAACAGAGGCAATTAGCAGCATGAAGACCTTGAAATCACAGACAGTGAATAATCTGCAGCTTATCAAGAATATTAAGCTTGAATTGAACAAACTGAAGGATCCAGAGGTAAGCTGACTGATTTCTCTTTAGCTTGTAAGGTTTGTCTGGTGTCAGTTGGACAGGTATGCAAAATTATCATCTCACCATTTACCTTCTAACTTATCTTTGATCGATTATTTAGTTATCTAATTTTCTTAGATAGATCATTGCTATCTTGTCACATGAAATTGATATATCTACCATCACATGACCATACCACCACCACCTACCTCTACTCTAGCTACCATCATCTATATTTTCTGTAGCTACCATCCTATGTTCATTCCATGTACCTCTACTACAACTAAAAACCACCACAAAGGTCCACTACACCTCATCTCACTTACTATGCAGGTCCCAGTGTAATGGCCACTGCAAAGGCCCACTATCCATCAATGCAATCATGGATATGCTAGTTTTTACAGCTGGATGTCCTTACTACTACTGAACACTCTGCTGAATTAGGTACCTTACTCAGGAGTACAACACAATAGCTGTAGTGGTAAGGTTTGAACATATGACTGTATGGTCAGTAGTTCAGCACCTTTACCTCACAGCCATTGTATCTGACAAAAATTTAATCGGACTTCTTCTGAGGTCTCAATAAATTTTTACTGCAAGCTTTTGATTTTATTTCTATTTTTAATTTTTGGAATAGTCCCGAATAAACCTGAAGATTGAAGCCGAACGTAAAGAAACCAGACAGGATATTGACATGTTGAAGACACAGCTGAAAGAGGAACACACTCGCTCTTTGAATACGGCCAACGAGATGGAGAAAATCATTAAGTCTTTATCATCAGTCACCATGATGCAAAATGACATTAAAGCACAGCTAGAGGAGATGTCATTAAAAGTGAGCGATCTACAGAATGACATCAGCACCTTGAAGATATCACAGGTAAGGTAATCAGTGTGGTGTACCTGTGTCGTGATGACAGGGTGGATGTTAACTAAATAAGCAGTGTAGATGTTGACTTGATAGATAGATATACTGTGTAGATAGTGACTGTATAGACAGATTCAGCGTGTAGATATTGAGTGGATATATAAAGAGACTGTGTAGATGTTGACTGGATATATAGACAGACAGTGTATACATGTTGACAGGATATATAGAGAAACACAGTGTGAAGATAGTGACTGTGTAGACAAACTCAGTGTGTAGATGATGACTGGATATAGAGATGCAGTGCGTAGATGTTGACTAGATATATAGAGACAGTGTGTAGATAGTGACTGTGTAGACAGGCTCAGTGTGTAGATGCTAACTGGATAGAGAGACACAGTGTGTAAATGTTGACTGGATATATAGACAGAGTGTGGAGCTGTTGAATGGATAGACAGCCAGTGAGTAAATGTTGATTGAAGGAAGGGCAGTGCTCATGAGAATTTTGCAGGGCCACCGAGACTGGTGGGAGAAAGAAACAACTCAAGGGTTGCTGCAGTAGGAGGCAGTACATCAAGATATCAATTTATCCTCAGACTAGTGTGCACTCAAGGGCCAGCCAGTAGTGTTAAACTGGATGACAGATTAAGTGTGTAGATGCTGACTGGATAGACAGACACTGTTGAGCTGGTGTTTGAATAGATAAACACTGTATTGATGTTGTTTAGCACTAATCGAGTAGAATTATGATCAATGGTATTCAAGCCATGACCATCCGATTTTTTTTTCAGGAACTGTGTACAACAAACTACATTGTGTCCTTTTTATAAGATGGTAGGATGTGGTTTGATGGAGATTTGGCTGCTATTTCTAGCAAGTACAGCGACCATGTAGATGCTTCCTTATTGGCTTGTATTTAAAAAAAAAAAATTATTTTCCATGTTTATTCTTTTGGTTGTAAAACAGATATCTGAGTGGATATGGTAGCAGGCAAACAACTGAAAAGTTGGTGGTTCATATCCATTCAATATTGTGTTTATGACCGAAACACTTAACTCTCAAATGATCCAGTCCACCTAGCTGTGAGTAGGTATCACCAGGAAGGAACTGTAAAATAAACAATTAGTTTGTTAGCTAGCAGTGCTGAGTGTAACTCCTCATGTGATATATAGCTTGGAGAGGGATGAGCTCTGCCAGGTTGACTTTCTCCAGGGTATGTATATACACTACATCAAGATGCGGGTGGGGATGGAGGCCCCTATGACCAAATGGGTTACAGTCGAAGTGTCTAAACACTTTGCTTCTTTTAATAGAATTTAATAAGATTAATAAGATTTCCTTTCTAACTTTCTCTCTCCAGGGACCAATTTCGAAAATCAAAGAAATTGAAAACAAGCAGGAACTTCTGCAGACAATGTTAAACAGTGCCATGAAACAGATTGAAGAGAACAAGAACAACCAGTTACTATTTAGTGCATCACAGACTCCAAGCCTTCAGAGAGATGTTGTTGATAAACTGGCTATGCGTATCAATGAATTAGAGTCAACCCTTATGGAAATGAAGGCAAATCAGAAAAATATGAAACTGGGTCTTCATTTGGTTGGTGACATACTGACATCTCTTCCTACTGACTTTCCTTATCACTAATGAATGCTTCTTCCCCTCTTAAAATGACCTTGTCTTACTATTATCTATATTTATTCCTTCTCTGTCAATCTCAAAATGAAATTATACCTAAGTACATATATATATATATATATTTTGGGGTCGATAAATAAAGTACCAGTCCAGGGCAGTGGGTTGGCAGAATGTTAGAGCATCAGATGAGATGCCTTGCAGTATCTGTTTTGAATTCAAATCCTGCCTCCTGTCATTGGAAATGGTGATGGGCTTGAGAAGTCCTTAAGCAAGTTTCCAAGTATTTTAGCTGACCACTCTAAATGCCAGCTGGCAGGAGGCACATACTCACTCACTCTCATATATATATGTTAACTGGAGCACCAACTGTGTATAGATTAAAATTGTAATCAGAGTTACAATCCTATTTAATAAACATATTTTTAGCTTTGGTCCCTGAGTTTAACCATGGAGGTCTATTTTCCACAAAGCTAAACATGGTTATTTAACATATGATTGTAACTCTGGTTACAATTTTAATCTCCTGTATGCTGTGCCAATGCTCTGATTAATTAATATGCACACCCAACTTTGCACTGCTAATAAGGTTGGGCCTAGCCTGATCATGCTTACATTATATATATATATATATATAGTAGCATCCTTATTGCCTCTTGACGATGGCTTTAACGAAAGTTGAAACTAATCAATCTTGCTCCCTGTGGTTTAACCACAGGGTCTATTTTTCACAGTGAGGCTAAATATATGTTTATTAAACATATGATCATAACTTTGGTTACAATTTTAATATATAGATACCCTTGGAGAGTTTGCTTCAAACACCATAAGTACTGGTTGGAGGTGGGGTTGATTAAATCATCTAGACCCCTTCCTTACAAACATGTATGCCTGTGCTGCTAGACATGACTATTATTGCTGTTGTTGTATCTTTTATTCTAGTTGTTGCTTGATTGAGATCAGAACCTGTGTTAATTTGTCCTACTGCACTGCATAGGTTTTCTCATGGTTCGATTTAAACTCAGCCAAAGAAACACACATGGTTACTTACTGTACTGATGGAAGAATTTTAGCTCAGCATCAGAATCTGACAAAACATAGTTATATCGTCTTCTGTACCACCTACATGGTACTGATTTTACACAAGTACAAAGTATAGCTATTGCAAATGTTTGGTTCTCTTTGCACTATTGTCAATAACATCCAAATAGTCAGCCTATTATTGTTGTTACTGCATCTTTCCTTCTTGCTCATGCAGTTGTTGTCGTTGTTACTGCTGCTATTGATATTGTTGTCACAGTCCAGTTGACAGTACATTTATTCTACTTTTACTACTTCCCACAGAAAACCAGGGTCATCCACAAGCCACCAGCAAAGAAGGGAAAATACGCACACAAGAAAGTGGAGTATGTATTTTATTGGTTATCCAGCTTTCGCAATGATTATACTGTGTGGGTGGTTGCAGTGAATATAGCCAAAGTAAAAAATGGGTGGTAGAATTTCCAGAAGCTGTTACCCTTCTTAGTAACAAAGAATTTCTCTTTGTGCAAAACAAAGACAATTTTGGGGTAATCCCACATTTGAATGATCATTTAGTGATAAGTAAATGAAATAAAATACATCTTTGGATGTACTTTAAATACTTCATTGTCCCTAATACTTAGTATTAAACTTATTAAATCATTTCACAAGTCTGGAAAGGCCTGCAAATGTCATAAGTACTGTCCAAATGGTAGTTAGATGTGGGTTACTAAATGTATAAGACCTGTGGAGGATGGAGAGAAATAAGGCGATTATGATATGTTGGTTGTTTAATGTTAACTTAGATTGAATGGTGGAGCACAAAAGAGTAGATTGAGAGAGGTTGGGATTTCAAGCATCCATTGAAGTTTGAAGGAGGGGCAACTGTGCTGATATAGACATGAGATGTGCATAGGTAATGAGTGATGTGGGAGCAGTATTCCATTGTGGGTCTCACCTGTATTTTCTGACCCTGAAAAGGAAGGCCAGTCTTAGTTATGTTAAGGATGTGAGATTGCCAGGAAAGATTCTCAGTGATAGTGAGGCCTGGTATTTGTAGTGACCTTCAGAGTTCTAGTTGTATGTTCATGTTTAGGTTGGATGGGGTACAATATTGTTTTCTTGATATGTGTAGTGATTGTGTCTTTGTGCTGTTGAAGGAGACCAGATTGGCAGGACACAATTGGAGGATGTTTTTGCGGTTGCTGTTCATAAAGCCAGTGCAGCTTTGGTGTGAGGCGTTTGGGTTGCATCTGGATGATACTTGGGTGTGGAAGGTTAAAGAGAAATGAAGGTGGTATCATCTAAATAGGGGTGGGCATTGTTGGGGGTGATAACTGTCATTGATGTATAGGAGGAAGGCTGCGGGTCACAGTGAGCTCCACCAGCACACGCCATGATAGTGCAATCCGACTAGAAGCCTCCAATCCAAGAAATGAGAGTTGGATGGGGCTCATAGGTAGGCAGTTTAGCTAGGAGATTCATATGTCAGACACAGTTGAATGTTTTGATAATTTCAAGTGCAACAACACCGATTTAACCACATTTTTCAAGGATGAGAGCCCACTGGTGAGTGATGTAGGAGAATGTCTCCCGTAGATTGGCTTTATGGAAGCCATACTGGTGGTCATTAAGGAGGGAAAGGGATTCAAATTGTTGGAGAAGGAGATTGTTAATGACTGTCCCCAGCTTCTTTGATGTCAGATGTGAAAGCAATAGGTCGATATATGGCGGGGTTAGGGGGGTTACCCTTTTTTGGGAATGGGACACGCTGTAGCATGTTTCTAAAGATTGGGATAGGTGCCTGTATAGAAAGAGAGAGATTGAAGAGTTTGGCGAGGATAAGTGCTAACATTGGGGTGCATTGTTTGAGGGTTATGGAAGGGACACTGTCAGGGCCTGTAGCTTTGTTGGTTTGAAGCAACTGGAGGTGCTCTTACTCTTGGCATGTATATGGGCACGGTAATGAGCTTGGTAGAATGGAGAAGAATAGTTTTAAAGGTTTACCCAGTGTGTGTTGTTGGATGCAAAGCGGGCAACAAATGTGGAGGATTTCTCAGTGGGAATACTGCTTACAGTGCCATCATGATTGAGAAGTGAAGGGAAAGAGGATTCTGCAAAGTTGGTAGAGATCCTTTTGGCAAGGGACCAAAAGGATTAGTTGTAGAAGTGCTTGTGGGCTGTGCGATATGGAGGCATCCTTTGCATTTTGGATGATGGTCTTGTAGGAGTTGCAGTGCTGGGTAAAAGCTGTTCAGTTTGTAGGGGTGGGTGATTTTCTTCAACCATTATAGGCTGTTTTTTTTTGCCTGAATTGCTGCAGCACAGCTATGAGTTTTGGTTGTGCATGGAATGTGGAGTTATATGCCCAAGGATGGTTTCAGTCACCCACTTAACTGTCTTTGATGTGTTAAGGTTGAAACATATGCGCTGATAGTTAGCATAGAACTGGCAGGGCTCTGATCAGCCAGCTGCCTTGAAGTGCCGTAGTATCTTGGAGGTGGAGGAGGAGAGCATTGCATAGGTTGTGGATGTGTGGTGGGTAGTTGAGATAAGATAGTGGTCAGACAACCCAATAGGTCAAGAGACGATGATGGTTTGGTAGAAGCTGGGTTTAGAGATGAGAAAGAGATCAAAGGTGTTTCAAGTGTCTGTATGTCAGTCAGGGATGCATGTAGAGGATGAAACAAATTGTTGCAAAGAGTCAAAGAATGCAAAAGATTCGGTTTCTGCACTGGTGGCATCAGTGTGGGATAAGTGCGAGAGCCATGAAGAGTTGTGAATGTTGAAGTCACCCACGACAATGACTTCAGAGAAGGATGAAGTGAGATATGTGTCCTCGATGCAGGGGGAGATATGGCCGAAGAGCTGTTGGTGGTTGGAAGAATTCAGGGAGTAGTAGAAGATTCAGATGTATTTAGAGGAGTTGGGGTTGGAGACTTTGAGCCAGAGTAACTGGAAGTCATTGTTGCCGATATCCAAGTGAGAAAGGTGAGAGTAGAATCTATATATGCAGAGACATCCACCTTTCAGAGTAAAGTTTGAGTATAGAGTGTATCCTGGACAGCAAAGATGAGCTATAGATAAGGGGTGAAAGATTTGTTTCTTGGAGAGGAACAGGATGTGTGGGGTCTAGGTTGGATTGGAGTCCAAGGATATTAGAGAAGAGGACAGAGAATTATCCAAAGGGTTTAGTATTATTTTTTGGCTGAGACATTTAGGCAAGTGTAGAGGGTGTTGATGTGCCATGAGATCACAATATCGATAACTCCCTGCTGGGAGCCTGGTATGTATCCTTGCAACAGAAAGAACTCTGCTAAAGGTACCCATGGACCAAGAGGTGGTGTGATGTACTTGCAACCCAAACATATGTCTCACAATACAAGAGATGGCTAGAAACATTGATTAATATTTCATTTGATCAGCTACTACTGTATCATAGCAGAGCTGATTGCAAGCTGTCCAACAATAACAACCATAACACCAATCTGACTTGTTTTTTTTAATTCTAAAGAATTCACACGTCTTCAATTTATTTGCTTACAGGATTAAACATACCGCCTGGCAGGCTCCTTCACCACGGTAAGTTAACAAGCAATAGTCATTACATACAACTGCTTCTCTCGCAGGTCTATCAACGTTCTTTTAACAGTAGACAGTTGACGTTAGGACAAACTAGGCAATGACTTTAAATAAAAAATGGTAGGAATAGAAGACTATAGTAGTTGAAGAAAATAAATAGAACTGATCACATAAATCATCTACTTTAAATTTTAGATATTTCACACAGATAAACATATACAAGATATGTTTACTGCTGTTTCACATATACATTTCCATGCTAGCATGTTCTTCCTATTTCTCACCATTCAACTGTTAAGTATGAGTAGAACTGGTCTTGCTATCCAGGAGCAAACTAGGTTATATCTTTCCTATGGGTACAACACAATGGTAGTAGAAAGGTTTGAACATATGACCATGTAATCAATTGTCTAGCATCTTAACCTCACACCTAATGTCAAATTAATATACTAAATTCTTTGACCAATCCTACGTCCCCGGAATCGCAATACCTCTGCAACCTATTCCCTGCCTAAGTTTACACATATGATCATGTAGTCAGGAATGCATCACCTTAAACCACAACCTTTGTATGCCATTTATTTTACATTATTAATTTGATATTTAAAACATTTCTCTTTTATCTATCTTAGCCAACAGGCATGAAGCTAATTAATGAACATTACAGCTCTCAATGGATAAAGATGCTCAGATGGGGTTTGGAACAAGAATTTAAGACCATTTTCTACCTCATTGTCACTTTATTGATTTGATTATTTTGCCAATTAAAGATTAAAATATTTCTGTGCAACTCACATTAAAATAACTTGATTCAGTTTCTAGACACCTACCTCCTCCCCACTTAAATTCTTTTTAGTTTTTCTATGTACACTTGTCTCTAGTCAAACCAACCAGTCATGTACCATGAGTTGGTCACTGATCAACCAATGAGGGCTCAGTCATTTATTGATGGGCTGAAGAAGATTAGATAATTCAGTCTATGAGTAAGGTCTCACGTCAATAAATACCTTTGCAATTGGTTTCTGAAAACCGTTGACTGGATTCTCAGTTTTGAATCAGATCAAACACTGGGCTCACAGAAGACTGTGGCTGGGGCAGGTCAATAAGACATCAGACAACCAGGTGAGACAGCTGTTTGTGTTCTGTTACTAACACTGTTCTGTGGTCACAGCCAAGACATTGAACTCTCAACAACACAGTTCACCTAAATGTAAGTATAACAGGGTAGGACTCACTACTGTATTTACCTGTCTGTCTGCTTGTGTATCTATCTACCTACCTGCCTGTTTGTCTACTTATCTATATCAATACCATTCTTTCACCCAACACAATATATTATATACTCAAAAGTGGGATCCAAAGCAGAAGTAACCCAATCCTCCTGATGCTTTGATAAAATAAATACCAGTAATATACTGGAGACCTTGCTATATCTTTACCTGTGTCCCATTTATAAAATGTATATATAAAAAAACATCCGAACAGCAAAGTTTAATGAAATGGTAACAGATATTTTTACACTTGAATAGAGCTGAATGTAATAGATAACAGGAAAGGATGTATTGGGGAGTTGAATCAAAAGGACTGCACGCTTCCTCAACCTTCATCTCATCTCCACTGCTGCCAGTAATGGAACTAAATCACAGCATTTGCTAAACATTCTCACCAGTTTCTGTTCCAGAGTTTTCACCAGACTGGTTGCAGTCATTCTGTCTCTCAGCACAATCTCCACTGACTGTCAACTTATCTTTACAATCAGGTCTAGTAATGTTTAACTTGTCCTTGGAATCAGGTATGGCAGTACTTAATTCATCTTTACAATCAGATTTGGCAGGAATGTCTGCCTGAGTGAGATCAGTGTCAGGTGTGCTCTCTGCAACAGCTGTAGCACTTGGTCCTTCTGTGGTTTCACGATGATTTTCAGCCAGACGCTGCTGTGCTCTGGCTGTCTCCTGTAGATTGTACTTACGGAACTTGTAGAAGTCTTTCACAACACTTAAGCAACAAATTCCTCGCAGCAACTCTACAACAACGATAAGGTCTGGTTTACTGTAGTTAACCTGTAAGAACAATTGAGATATAGCATATCATCATCATCATAAACAACAATATGCTGTTTTTTTTTAGGCATAGTTGCTGGATTAATGACCTCATGGTCATAAGTTTAACTCTTTCGTTACCATATTTCTAATGAAATACACTACCTATGATTTTCAGTTAATTTTTAAAATAATCAAGAATTTGGAGGGTTTTAGTAAAATAACTAACTTTCTTGGTGTTTGGAACATAACTTAACAAAACGTTTTTCCATAAAATTATAATGGAAGATTTAAATTTAAATATGAACACTTTAAAACAAATGTGATTTTTTTAATCATAGAACCAGGGGCAGTTTCAGGCAGGTTGGTATCAAAAGGGTTAAACTTTATTACTACACCTGTTGTGCTCTGCCTCTGGTAAAGACACATAACTGAGCTGGTTTGTCTGGTAAAAGGATCCAATGTTAGGAAAGGCAATAAGTTCCATAACCAATTGGGTTGTGGGGGCACCAGTGACAATTTTATGTTATGTGTGTGTGTGTATATATATATATATATATATATATGGACAAGTCAGCCTGGAACAGACCATCTCTTTCTCCATGGGAGTATTTGAACTTAGCATTGCAGGCTGACAAAACACTCATCAATTTTACAGTACTGATGTTGCTTAGGGTGGTGAAATATTTCCCAGAGTATCGAGTTATAGCTAAGTGGACTGAGCAGTTGTTAACAATTAAGTGTCTTGGCAGGATATGAACCACAGACTCTTTCACTGATTGCTTGACACTATCACCCTTGACCACCAGAGAATCTCGATTAGGGAAGGCATCTCGCAGTGAAAATACACACTCCAGCAATTCACATAGAAATATCCAAATTTGAACATCCCATTACAATTAGCCACGACATCATTGGAAAATGGATGTAAAACAGTAAAAAAAAAAGGATATCATACAGACAGTTGTGTTTATTTCATTAACCCTTTTGATACCAACCCGCCTGAAACCGCTCTTGGTTCTATGATAAAAATCATTTGTTTTAACGTGTTCATATTTAAATTTTCCATTATAATTTTAAGCAAGAACTTTTTGTTAAGGTATGTTCCAAACACCAACTTGATAACCAGAAAGTTTCTCCAAATTCTTGATCATTTTCAAAATTAATTGAAAATCATTGGCAGTGTATTTCATTAGAAATATGGTAACGAAAGGGTTAATTTGTTGGTTCATCAGATTTACGTCAATTTTTCAAGCCTGGTTGGAATGGTGTCTGAATTCTTGTAAATTTGTATATTGTTGGAGCAAGTGACTTTTACAATTGGATTATACTTTCTGTTGCTAATCACTCAAATATTAAATAGAAGTGAGACTGGCTCTCAGTCAGACACACTGATACAAGAAAGGTAATGTACCCTGTCTAGAGATAACACAATGGCTAGTGCAAAGTTTGAATCCACAGAATCTTTCCTTCCACTAATATCTCAAATATGAAGTAGGAGGAACAGAAGCCTCTAGTTGCAGTAGAAAGACAAAGGCAGAATGAGGAAACATCATGTTTGTGGGTCAGAGATTAGGATGCACTGGTGAGCAATTCCATGCCTATCAGTCAGGTGGCTTTTTTTATGTGGTCTAGGATGTTTGTATCTGTAGCAGCAGCACTGTCCCAGGAAAAGTGACAGCCATAGGGTGGAGTTGGCTCATGAAAAGCTAGTAAGGGACTGAGACATGAAAATATGAGCAAGGAAAGGAATACCAAAGTGATAGAGTTTCTGATAATGAAGGATTGAGTATTTCATTTGACGTGGTTTACTGGTTAAGATGGTTTGGAGAATACATTACTGGTGTTTGTTTTACTGATTCTGGAGGAATGGCTAGATAAGTTGACTCCAACAGGATTAGAAAACAATTGAACAAAAATGACAAAGAGAAAGATTACAAAAGAAAATCAGATCTAAAAGCATAACCAACAAACCCGATTTTAAAATTATCAACAACAAATTAGATTTTAAAATGTCGTCAACAAACTTAGTTTAAAAATATCACAGAGATGAACCAGATTTTTTAAAGTGTTAGCCACAAACCAGGTTTTAAAAGTGTAACATGCAAACCAGGTTTTAAAGGTGTAACAAGCAAACCAGGTTTTAACCCTTTTGGTACCAACCCACCTGAAACTGCCCCTGTTTTTATTATACAAAACCTCCTGTCTTAAAATGTTCATATTTGAATTAAAACCATCCATAATCTTATGTGAGAAATTTTAGTTATGTTCCAAACACCAGCTCAATAATGACAAAGTTATTTTACTAAATCCCTTCAAATTCTTGATGATTTTCAAAATTAATCTAAACACATAAGCAGTGCATCATCATCATCATCATCATCGCTTTTTACATCCGTTTTTCCATGTTAGCATGGGTTGGACAGATTTTCTTGAGGCAGCATTTTTACGGTCGGATGCTCTTCCTGTCACCAACCATACTGATTCAGTATGGGAATCAC
>JAOPJM010001738.1:14474744-14485538 GCA_027124095.1 Muusoctopus leioderma
GATTCACTCACAAGGCTTGGGTCGACCCGAGGCTATGGAAAAGACACTTGCCCAAGATATATATATATATATATATATATATATATATATATATGTGAATACGGATACACTTGCGCGCACAGAGGAATTTCATTGTTGATGAAGATGCTTGTTTATAATTCCATAGTAACGGGGAAAATACTTCAGTGTTTATAAAGCAGATATTGTAAACACGCACACAGACATGCGACAACAACGACTATCATTTTGAGCCAACTAGAGATCTTCTACGTGGTCACTCGACCTGCTAGAAATAGCAGCCAAATCTTCCTCAAACAAAGGACACTGGATAATGTAGTATGTGCAATAAAAACGGTATTGCCACGGTTGGAATATGTTTGATCATAAATCTGCGTAATTAGTGCCAACCTGGGCTTAAACAACAACATAACTTTTTTTTTTAATATAGACGGCGAATTGGCAGTGTCATTAGAGCGTCGAATAGAATGCTGTGTAGTATCCGGCTCACTGCGCTCTGAGTTCAAATCCCGCCGAGGTCAACTTTATCTTCCGGGGTAGATAAATAAAGTATCAATCTATGGCGGTGGACTGGCGGAATCGTTAGAGCGTCGGACGAGATATCTTGCGGTATTTATTCCGGCTATTTGCGTTCTGAGTACAAATCCCGCCGTGGCCTACTTGTGTAGTAGACAATCTGTCATCCAGTTTAACATCACCACCTGGCCCTTTGGAACGGAACGATTATATTGGTTGTTAATACTAACAACCAATATAAATAAGAGTTACCGGTTGTTAACTAAGTCAACAACCGATATAAATATGATTGAAAGAAGTACTATAAGTTCGTTATGTACAAATAATTTATTTACGCTAGGTACTTTTCTCGGTCCAACGACCGAGAAGAAAGCTGTGCATCAATTAACGGGTACAATACAAGTTGCTTAACACAGAAATCATGACATATAGATGTGTTGTCTGTGTGTGCGTTCGAGGATAGACATATAAGTGAGATGCGTGTGTGAGAACGTCCAGCCACGCCCGACGTGGCATCGTGTGGCAAATCTGGAACGTCTAATTTCTAAGCTAAAGGGCAGTCTATTTATACTTTCGCATGGACGAAATAGAATGTTCCATTTGAAGTTTTGGCGGCAAATTGCAGGAAGTGACGACTTCCTGCCCGAGTGACTAAGCTGAATATCACGTGTACACCAAGCTGGTAGTGCGTGATCACCAAGGTGAAGGTCAAAGGATGAACGTAGTTCATTTTCCTGACGCGCCAAACTAAGGACAAGTTTGTTACAGGTCAACGAGTGTGTTATCTGCCAGAGGGCCACTACAAGTGTATTTGGGAGGGCAATGGACTGACTTGTCTTTGATGAAGTCTTCTGTGATAATCCGACAATCCGACTGATTGGTAAAGACTCACACACTAACATACGACAAACTCTGGTGCATGAACGTGTTGTCACCTCCGTCCGCCTCTTGTATTGCTCTTACAGTGATCTGCATATACCACCCCTACCGAGGCCCACCTGCCTCTCCTCCTCTTATAATTGCTACAGTGTCTTACCCCTGTGTCTGCAGTAAGCTCTTTTCCCCATTCCTTCCTCTCTAGAACTTCAATCCTCTTAAATTTCCCTCTCACTCGCAGATTCGTGCAGACATCAACTTACAAATGTTCAAGCTGAACATTAACCACATGTATCTCGCCAGTCGCGGAGGGCCTACAAAGATCCTGGGCAGTGCCTCTCTTTCTCTCTGACTAAAACATAAAAATAATTTAAATAGAAATTTTAAAACAAATTAAAAATCCGATTGCTTATAGAATTCATTGGTACTCTCTTCAAATATCTCTCTCTCAATCTGGTGTCACCATCAACAGATATTGTAAGAGAGATAACTCTGACAGATAATGTCGTTTTTACATTTTAATCGTTAGTTTCCTACCTATCAATTCTTTGTAAGCACAATACTGTACTGTATAAATTGACTGGTGTTTCATCAGCTATCATTAGTGACAGGGTTGTTGTTAGAGTTGGCAGTGTGAGGTAGTGTATAATTGACGTGTGTTTTATTAGCTTTCATAAGTGATAGTTTTGTTGTTAGTGGGAGGTACTGTATTCTATATTTAACTGGTGTTTTATTAACTATCATTAGGGATAGTGTTGTTGTGAGTGTTGGCACCAGTGGTTCAAATAGTGTTTATTGTGATGCTGTTGTTGAGTGGTGGTGGTATTCAGGAGGGAATGGGTATGAAGGTTTTGGTGGGGTGAGGGGTAGTGGTGGTGACAGCACAATTTAGTGGAGGGTCATAGTTGATTAATTGGTGCAGTATGTCATTGGTACTTATTTTATCTACACCAGAAGGATGACAAGTAAAGGAACTCAGAATGTAAAGAGACATAACTAAATACTGAAAGACATTTAATCTGTCACTCTACTAATTCTGCTATCCATAATATTAATGATGATTTCTAGCATTGGCACAAGGCCACATATTTTGGGGATGGGTATAACCGAATGAATTGACCCCAGTACTCAACACTAGTACTTATTTTATTGATGCTGGAAGGATGAAAGACAAAGATGGCCTTGAACTCAGAACGTAAAGGTACACAACTAAATTCTGCAAGGCATTTTGTCTGTTGCTCTACTAATTCTGCCAATCTGCCACCCTCTAATAATAATGATGATAATAACACCAATGATAACAATATTTAAATTAGAAATATGTAACAAATGTTAGGAATATGCAGGCCTGTGCAAAGTTGGTAATTGGCCCAGGCAAGATGTGAAATGTAGGCCCCAATTTCAAACTACTCATCAAGTATTTTAGTAATCAGTGTTAAACACATATGATTTATGTATGGGTTATGGGTATATACATGTATACATATTGTACATGTTGTACTTAGAAGTAACAGAACAGAATAAAAGAACTAGAACGATTTATAAAAAAGGTAATTCTCTACCAAAGAATCCCATTTTTGCTTCTAACAAGGAAAGTAGTCACCCTCAAAATTGTAGGCCCACCTGCCCTCAGCTCTGCTCGGGCCTGGGAATATGTAACAGATCTTCTGTCAGTGATGCCTGCAATAGACTGACATCCTATCCTGGAAGGTTTTATCCCTCATCTCTTTAAAACTACAGTGTCTAAGAGTAAGTTATGACCTTCTGAACTCCTGGGGCTTGTGTAGATGTTTATCATCCTCGTCTTATGTTGTTTTGTTTTTTTAAATTTTTCAAATCATTTCAATCCTTTATTATATTCGAATCTGTAAACCAAGGAGTCATGTGAGTTATTATGTGCCAGTAGGGAGTTCCAGAAAAAGTCCTCAATGCCATCAAGAGCATCTATGAAAACAGCATGAACTATGGGAGAGTAGGAGAGCAGCTCAGTAAGAAATATGCTAGAACCATTATTATTTGGCATCATAAGTCATGCTACAGAACCCACCAATTTATGCTTCCAAATCAAGAGTTTGTGGATAACATTGCTCTCCTTAACAGTACACCAACATCAAATGTTCAATATATGATAAACTTGCAGTCTGATACTTTAAGACTTTGTCTCGGAAGTAGGTGGTGTGCATCAGTGTCATGACGGATGAAGATGAACTTATGTTATCTAGCAGTGACAGAAGTAGAAGAAGACTGTAAGTACCTTAGTTCTCCAAATAGGTAACGAATTGGCAGAGTCATTAAAGCCTTGCTGTATTCATTTCAGCTCACTACACACTGAATTCAAATCTTGCACGGTCAACTTTGCCTTTCATCCTATCAGGGTAGATAAATAAAGTGCCAGTCTAGGGCAGTGAACTGGTGGAATCATTAGAGCATTGGATGGGATGCCTTACGGCATTTGTTCTGTTGCCTGGTTTAACACCACCACCTGGCCCTTGGGTACCTTTAACAGAGTCAACTCTGTTCCAAGCATTTGGGCCAGGTCTCTGGTTTGAGGATACCTTCCTCCTTACCTCCCACCAGTCTTGAGGCCCTGAAAAATTGTTGGGCACTGCCCTTCCTTCCTGACTAAACAATAACAAAAACAAAAATAGCATCATCTGAACCAAACCACTTGTACAGGCACCTGAAAGCCTGGGACAGCTTCTGGCATCTAAAACAAATGTGCAAAATATTGAGCCAACGAGGGAGCCTCTACATAGTCACTTGACCTGCCAGAAATAGTAACCGAATCTCTCTTAAATCACACCCTTCCATCTTTAAAAAAATGACAGACACCTCGTATAATGTATTCTTAGATATACTATGTCGGACAAAAAAGATGGAATAGTCACAGCTGAAATGCCTATACTTATTGGTCTGCTTGGTCAGGACTGCCCTGGGGCTAAACAACAACAAAAACAATGACTGTGGAGATTAAAAGAAGCAACACTAGATCTAACGTTGTAGTTGTTTGATTTACTAATCCTCTCAGTGCAACTGTACTGAGATAAATCTTTGGTCACAAACAAATATGGTGAGGAAAATCAATTGTTTTTGCTGCCAGCTGCTACAGAATCATGACAAACATGAAGTAATTAGACAGGTGGCTCAATCAAAACATCCTCAACTATGCGACCTGTAACCACATAATTGGAACTGTTTACTGATGATAATAGTGTACACTGGGTCACTGACAATGACACACTGTAAAGTCCATTATTATGAAGTTAGGCAGAGAGTGGAGGACTGGCAGAATCGGTAGAGTGGCAGACAATATACCTTGTCATATTCACTTATCTCCCTTTATGTTCTGATTTCAAACTTTGCGTTTCATCTTTCCCAGGTCCATAAAATAAAGTACCAATGAAGTACTGGAGTCAATTAAATCGACCACATCCTCCCACCAAAATGTGTGGTGGCCTTGTGACTACGTCAGAAATCCTTATTATGAAGTTTAACCAAGGATAACCACAACGCAGTTGCAGAAGCCATGTTGAGAGCATCACTGAGAGGAAATTGAATGAACTGAGGATTGTGGTACAGAATGGGTTAATGTGACAGGGTGGGGTGGTGTAGCAGTTTGTAAAAACCTCTGAATAGAATAGGATCATAGATTAGGTTAACTGGTTAAAGGAAGAGTTAGAAAGACTGGGCATAAGGAGACAAACTAAAGACTTTAACACTATAGACAAAATCTTATAGGATGCATTAATAGTAGACTATGAAAAATATTGGAAACATAACATGGGAAGAAGTGGTTAAAGCTGATCTCAGAGGGCTGAATCTTATGAAGGAGATAACGGAGGACTGCAACAAGTGGTCTTTTGTCATCTCATTCATGAGATACCGTGCTGTAGAAGACCCGTTCAACCTATGCAAGCATTAAAAAATGGATATTTAAACGCTGATGCTGATGCTGATGATCATGGCATGGCATAAAACACCAGAACTGGCATTTTAAGGGACCCAGTAAAAACTGACATAAAAAAAACACTCATTCTTTAATTGTCTGTTTAACAGCGTACCTAACAGTAATACACAATCTTTGCAAACAAACATTGACTAATGGCAGCATGTAACTAAAACACTTTTCTTTCCATAAGACCGTAAACCCTTGGCTTACAACTAAGTACGACCCTTCCAACAGAGACTGTTGGCAACTTGGGAATTAAAACTGAGAAGTGGACAGAAGGTGTACACTGAAGCCTAGTATATTACTATAAAGCATCCTAGATGTGAATTGAAATATAATAGTAGAAGACTATGAAGACTATGAAATATTGAACTATATCTATAGTTCAATACATATCAAAGAAAGGCAACTGATGTGAATGTTTGGTAAAATCTTCTTTGCAAATTATTAATGTTTTCAAAAGATGTATTCTTCACAGAAAATTATTGATGCTTTTGTAAAACTTTGATTCTGGCAAGTTCTGGTATATTTCAGCTTTCAATCTGTCCCAGATATGGTATCAATTAGTTGTAGGAATCCACTCCTGATATAATCAGATCACAGCTGGAGCTTCTGAAACTAAAAAAAATGTCCTCTTCACCACAACTACCACCTAACAAACCCATAAAGAAGAGTAAAATTCTGAAGTAAAGATATATCCGAGAGAGATTCTAAAAATTCCAACATAAAGTTTGGTAATGTAAATCAATGTTTCCCAATCAATAAATGGACGGAATCCAACAGCGTAACCATTCCTTCTGAGACTATCAACTTGAAAATAACCACCACCACCACCACCACCACTCCCACCACCATCACCATTCCTGCCATCACCACCATCACCACTACCACAACCATCACATCCTGCAAGCACCGTCATCACCACCTCCATTATCATCACAACAACAACATCACTTCCATTACTTGAACTAGCATGACCATAAAGCACTTTTAATAACACCCACTACCACAAACATGAATAACACCATTACCGACAACAGCAACAATACTATGACTCAACAAGGGAGATTTTATGTGGTCACTCCACCTGCTAGAAATAACAGACAAATCTCCCTCAAATCATACCTACAGTCTTAAAAGAGAAAGATATATTGGATTATGTAACCTAGATATACTCATCATTATCATCCTCACCATCATCATTTTACGTCTGTTTTTCCATGATGGCAAAAGTTGGACTGGTCTCACAGCATCTTGCCACTCATTGCAGTCCATCATCATCTGGTACACACCACAACAGAGAAAAACGGCCATTTTTGATGTGTATATCATGTTTTTTTTCTTAACAACTGGATGCCCTTCACATCACCAACTACTTTATAGCATGGACTGGGTAATTTTATCGTGCCCTCGACAAGACTAAAGAGTCCCATATACTCTACATCACCTCCGTTTGTTTCTTCCATATGTCTGAATAAAAGGTGGAAGAGTCATGGATGGAAAGTTTCTGATCATACATCTTCTGGATCAGGACTGACCTGGGACTAAACAACAGCAAGGAAGGACACATTGGATAATGTAGTCCTAGATATACTATGTTTGAATAAAAGATGGAATGGTTATGACTGGAATGTCTTTGATCATAGGTCTGTTGGATCAGGGCTAACCTGAAGATAAACATCAATAACAACAACAGCATAACTACAATAACAATAGCAACAACAACTGAAACATTATGCAAAAGAAAATCAGATATTAAAAAAAAACGCTGTTTAAGTATTTATTTTTGTCCATTTATTTTTGTCCATTTTATTGAATAAGGCGAGAAAAGAAACACCCATCAAAACGACGAAAAAATAACAGAAATGGGTTCCTTAGGGACCTCAGGAGGTGGAGTGTATTAATAGGGTCTACAGGGTCTATATTAGTTTGATCTGGTGTCCAATTTCATGATATGTCTCCAGTACAAGGCATCAGTTCTTCTTTCTGCTGCAACACAGAACCATGTCGTGGTGTTCCCCATGGGGACACTAGTTGCACCTGTTCTAGTGGTGATATTGTTGCTTTGCGCATGCAGCTGAATGCACAACCTGAAATAGTGAGCAAGACTGCCGAGAACAAGATGAAAAAGCCAAAGATATGTAACCCTCCAAATTTAGGGAACCCAGTCTCGTCGTAGAAAGGGACTACAGTTATTGCAATGCCAGGGATCATTAAAGGTAGGCCAAATATAATGAGACATGGACCCATTATAGCTCCTAGTTTCTGAAAAGTTGTTATGCCCTTTCGTCCATTTGGCATTTTGAAAGGGTCAGCTTAAGACTTCAAAGGGTCAGCTTAAGATTTCAAAGGGTCACCCTAAGACTTCAGCAGCTGACAAAACAGCAAGGAGGGAAAAAAAATTATATTTCCCTTATTTTTGTTTCTCTATATTTTTTTTATCAATGTCCTTTCTACAAATACTTGTAACAGTTTCGCGATTGATGTTTGTTGTTGTTGTTGTTGGATCCCTTGTCTTCTGTTCTCAGAGTTGTTATCTTTGATAAGGGGCTACTTTAAAGGTTATTTCACGGGTATCTTATGTTTTACAGTGGTTTGCTGCTATTGCACCAATCCGACTGATGGCTAACAACTGACCAGAGGGACCTGGTCAACAGTTAACCAGGTGCTGAGGTGAACATTGTGTGATGTTGAGCACCTGTTCTTTTTGTTTGAATCTGCTTACACTTCATGAAAAGACTGGGTTCCTTCTTCTTTGCAAACTGAAGTGAAAATAAAATAATATTCCCTTGCCATATGATGGTGATATAGCAAGTGAAGGATACAGTGAAGGGATTAAGTTAGATAGTGATGGTAGTAGTAGTAGTAGTAGTAGTAGTAGTAGTAGTAGTAGCAGCAGCAGCAGCAGTAGTAGTAGTAGCAGCAGCAGCAGCAGTAGTAGTAGTAGTAGTAGTAGTAGTAGTAGTAGTAGTAGTTGCTGATCAGGAGGCTCAATGTTACACTGAGTTCAGTTATGTAGGGCTAACCACAGGTGGTAACCTGAGGAAAAAGAAAGAGAAATTACATGATAGAATTCTGATAATAAAACATTTTACAGTGTTGAAAGATTGGGATAAACGGTGGGTAAACTGTGTAGGAAAGGTGAGTGAAAAAAACATGATGTAGGTAAACTGTGCCTTATGAAAATACACATTGGCAAAATGTGGATGAAATGAGGGCATGTGTAAGTGAACTATCAGTTTGATAATTCAAATATGTATGTAAAACAACAGGGGTATGGGCAAAATGTGTGTTTTTTTTTATTGGTTAGTTAGGAAGGAAAGGCAGTGCCCATCACCATTTTTCAGGGCTTCCGAGTATCCTCTGACCGGAGACCTGGCCCAAATGCTTGCAATAGAGTGGACCCTGCTAAAGGTGCCCAAAGGCTAGGTGGTGGTGTTAAACTGGGCGATGGGTTAAGTCTATCACCCAAGTAGGCCACAGCAGGATTCAAACTCAGAACTCAGCATGCAAAGAGCCGGAACAAATACCACATGACATCCCATCTGATGATCTGCCTGTCCACCGCTCTAGACTGATACTTTATTTATCTACCACGAGAGGATGAAGGTAAAATTGACCTCGGTGGAATTTGAACTCAGAGGGCAGTGAGCTAGAACGAATACTGCAAGACATTCTATCTGATGCTCTATTGACTCTGCCAATTCACTGCGTATGTTATATAAAAGGTAAATGGCTATATCAAGGTTCCTATAGCAAAGCCAACCAAACTCATAAAAAATCAAATCAAAATAAAATGAAATTCATATTAGCATGAGCCAACGTGGGAGCCTCTATGTGATCACTCAACCTACTAGAAATAGCAGCCAAATCTCCTTCAAATAACAGCCTACCATCTTAAAAGAGGGAAGGACACATTTTAGATAATGTAGTCCTAAATACTCCTAAAAAGAAGGGATGGTCATCATTGGAATACATTTGGTCATAGTGCAATGCAAACCCTGATTAAGCTGATCTATATCAAAGACGTTCCAGCTATGACCATCCTGTATTTTTGTGTATCCAGGACTACATTGTCTGATGTGTTCTTCCTTTTTTTTAAGATGGTAGGGTGTGATTTGAGTGAGGTTTGGCTGCTATTTCTAGCAAGTCAAGTGACCACGTTGAGGTTTCCTGTTGTATTGTACTGTAGTGTTCTTGTTATTTAGCCCTAGATCAACCTTTATAGAGCAAACATATGATCAAAACCATTCCAACCATGACCATCCCGTCTTCTTCCTATGTGCAGAGAACCCAGGACCACATTATCCAATGTGTTCTTTTTTTAAAATGTTATGGTGTGATTTGAGGGCGATTAGGCTGCTATTTCTAGCAGGTCAAGTGACCATGTAGAGACTCCCTTATTGGCTCATGTGTTGTAGTGTTGTGTGGTGTGTGATATGGGGTGTGGTGTGGTGGTGTGATATGGTGGCGTGGTGTGGTGTGGTGTGGTGTGGTGATGTGGGGACGTGGTATGTAGTGTGGTGTGGGGTGTGCAGTGTGGTGTGTTGTGTATTGTGTAATTTGTGGTGTGGTGTGTGATATAGGATGTGATGTGGTGTGGTGTGTGATGTGGTGTGGTGTGTGATGTGATATGGTGGTGTGGTGATGTGGTGTGGTGTGGTGATGTGGTGTGGCGTGTGGTAGTATGTGGTGTGTAGTGTGATGTGTGGTGTGTGTATGTATGGTGTGGTGTGTGTGTGTGGAGGTGTGTGTGTGTAATGTGGAGTAATGTGGTGTGGTGTGGTGTGTAATGTGTAGTATGTTGAGTGGTGTGGTGTGAGGTGCATGGCACTGTGGTGTGGTGTAGTGTGGTGTGGTGTGAGGTGCATGGCACTGTGGTGTGGTGTAGTGTGGTGTGGTGCAGTGCGTGGTGTAGTATGGTGTGATGTTATGTGTGGTGTGGCATGCTGTGGTGCAGTGTGTGGTGTAGTGTTGTATGTTAGTATGTAAGTATGTTCAGTGCATGGAGTCTTTCCAATGTTATTGTGTTTTAAGTAGTTGTTGTTAGTTATTGCTGGTGTGTTGCAGTGTACCTGAGGTAGAGAGAAACTGAACTAGAGAGATATCAAAATTCACCGTGACTGAAATACATGGTGGATTGCAGACCTATCCAACCCATGAACACATGGGATAGACACACAAAGTGAAACATTTAAATACTTGGTGATAGTGATGACGATAGTGAATATAGTGGTGATGATGATGATGATGATGATGGTTTTGATGATAAGGGTGATTATTATCATCATCAGCATCATGGGCCATGAACGCAGAGGACTTGCGAAGACTAGAGAGAAATGAGGCAAGCATGCTCCACTGGATGTGTAATGTTAGTGTACGTCAACGACAGAGCGCAGATGAGATGAGAGAAAAACTAGGTATAAGGGGAATCA
>JAOPJM010001738.1:14487566-14504719 GCA_027124095.1 Muusoctopus leioderma
TAAATAGCATGCGATACTACATCGAAGTTGAGTAATGAAAAAAAATTAGCGATCAGTAAAACAAAAGGAAAAGATCCTTCTTATTTATTCATTTATATTTATATATACACATGTTTATTTATTTTGTGTTATTTATCTGCGTTTAGTTGTGTAGTTTACCAATTTTTTAATTTGTCTTAATACATTGTATTACATTTTTGCCCTACCTCCGTTTATATATACACATACATACGTACTTACGTATAGGCTAAATTTGACGATTTTTTATGTCACCCTTTTTTCAGGAACAGCTTGATGTATTGGTGAACAGTCAACGGCGTTCGAGAGCATAAATATTAAACTTGTAGTTGAGAAAAAGTTAACTGACATGGTGGACTGGAAGCCATCTGAATATTGGAAAAGAGTTACCTGTATCATGATGATTCGCGCCGGGTATCAACATGCCGACATCATGACTGCTGCTCAATGCTCTGTGAACACTGTAAATAGTGTAAGACGTGACATGGACAGCGGCAACGGAGACTACGAAGCCGTGGACAGCAGGAAGGGACACAGCAGGCGTTCTGACTGCATCCGCACACCGGAATTCATCCAACAACTGCAGGACAAGGTAATGGAAAATCCGAGCAAGGGAATCCGGGCTTCAGCGAGAGAGATGGGTGTTGGAGTCACCACCATGAAGCTGACCCAGAATGAGGACCTTCGCTACCACTCGTACAAGAGGCGCAAGTGACAAATTCTGACAGCCAAGGCCAAGAAGAACCGCTTCACAAAGGCAAAGAAGCTCCTGAACAAGCTGAAGCATCCTGTTGAGCCGAGGATGATCTGGTTCTTCTCAGATGAAAAGAACTTCTGCCAGGACCAGTTGCACAACACCCAGAACAACGGGTGGCTTACCTTCAATCCATGTGATGTCCCACGTATCATGAAAGCCAAGTTCCCCCAAACTGTGATGGTCTTTGGCTGTGTCTCCAGTGAGGGTGACGTCATGCCGCCACATTTTGAACAGGGCTTTAGGCTCAATTCAGACAGATATGTGAAGCTGCTGGTGACTGTGGTCAAACCCTGCCTGGAGAGGGTTGCTGATGGAAGGCCATATGTGTGGCAGCAGGATTCGTCTCATTGCCATACCTCCAGAAATAGTCAGAGGTGGTTCTCGGAGAATTTGTAAGATTTCACCAGACCCAATTTCCGGCCTCCTAATTCCCTCGATTGTAATCCTATGGATTACTATGTGTGGGGCGCGGTTGAGAAAGACACCAACCGCTCTGCCTGCAACACCAAGGCTGAGCTGGTGGCCAAGATCAAGGAGGTGTTCGAAGATCTTCCCAGGGACACAGTGAGGAACGCATGCGCCAGGTTCCGGAGCCGTCTTGAGGCCGCGGTGGAAGCTGAGGGCAGCTACTTTGAGTAAACTGTTATCTCCCAGCCATAATCTAGTTGATATTTTTGGATGGGATATTGTTTTTTTTTCCTTTTATACAAACTGTCAAATTTAGCCCGAACACCGTTTATACATATATATATATATACATACCTATGTATGTATATATATATATATATATATATATACATACATACACATATATATATATATATACACACACACATATATAGTTAAAATTGTTAGAAAGCCGGAACAATGCAGATTCAAAAATAAAGGAGTGAGAACAGAACAACAGTTTACATTATACCTTATATTTCGGAGTTAAGATGCCACATCAACAGGAAAATGTGAGAAAGTGAGAAATGATGTTTTGGTGCCGATATCTTTGGTCAGTGGTATTTATAAACATATATATACACACACACAGAGAGATGTGGGTGTATATATATATATATATATGTGTAATTATCTGATACGTATATAATATTTATATTCATTATAATTCCGAAGTCTTATTCTTACAGATACTGAATCTGAATAGCCCATTTATGCTATTTTACTCTATTTCTGATCCATGCTGTGTCACCTCTATCAATACTATGGCAGCCTTTGTAATGTGCTTCGTTTCATGTCACTGTTCTCAAATTCAAACCCTGCTCTGATGTAGGTGTATCCAGAACCTTGGACTATATGTTCAGGTGTTGTTGAATATGTTATCTTTAACTACATCCTGATCACATATTCTTTAGAGAATATATTGAAGAGCAGTGGCCCTTTGAACCCCAGATTATTGTAGTGATTAGTCCTAATCTGGAAGTGAATGGGCTGAAATGTTGGCACTATACATTAACCAGTTTCATATTTATACAACTTTCTAATGTGCCAGGCCTCCCAAGATGTCGGATATAAATTTCTGTTAGGACCCTCATTTGCTCCAAGGAGTAGAATCTTCAAACTGCCAGCCTCTCTCAGTAGTTCAGCTAGCACATTAATCTTTTTTTGTGGAGGACTGTGGAATTGTTTTTAATAATCTAGACACTATGAAGTGACTATTATCCTGATGAGTGATAAGTATCCTCCACTGGTTGAGTATGACTTCTCGTTCATTTGTTCTAAGGATCCATCTTGCCAGTTGTTGCAATTTCAGTAATATGCACATGAAATAAAATGTTAGTATTCATTATAATTCCCAGATCCCATTCATACAGATCATGAATCTGAACAATAGCCCAAAGATATTCTCCTTGATGCATACCACTGATATGTCAACTTTTCTAAAGGGTAACCTTGGCTACACAACTTGACTTTGGTGCCTTAAAAAGTCACACAACTTGGGCTAAATCATGTAGCCTATGACATATTTCATGATCAACTTTGTCAAAAAGCCTCTGCAAAGTGCAAGCATTTATATCCGTTTAGGAGAAGCTGCTTTAACCCTTTTGTTATATTTCTAATGAAATACACTGCCTATGATTTTTCAATTACTTAGAAAATAATCAAGAATTTGGAGAGATTTATCAAAATAACTAACTTTCTTGCTATTAAGTTGGCATTTGGTATATAATTTAACAAAAAGTTCCTTCGTAAAATTATAATGGAAGGTTTAAATTTAAATATGAATACTTTAAAACAAATGTTTTTTTTAATCATAGAACCAGGCGGTTTGGTATCAAAAGGGTTAATGTTCGGTCGTAATGCTGAGTTTCCAGCCAGGTAATGGCTGCCTCACTAAGCTAAGTCAGGCCTCTTCTAAATTCGTTTCATGCTGATCAGTGAAGTCAAAGAGAAAGCATGTAATTTTTAGCATCTGCTCGTTTCCTTATAGACAGAGCATATATGCCTTCTTACAGAACTTAACAGTTCCAAGGAATTTTATGTTTGTGCATCATAAGTATGTGAAAATACATATTCATATGCAGATACGTATAAATGAATGTATTAATCATAAATGCACTAAACAGCAGAATTGGATCACTTGAAATGTATCAGAAGGTACATCTTGTGTTTTAGATGTCACTAATTTTTTTTGAATGTCACTAAATTTTTTGAATATGTAATGAACACACTATGTTCATAATACATATAAGAAATTACAACACCAGCAAAAATGCAAGAAATACCTTGTGATACATTTCAAATCAATGTATGTATGCATATAGACACATCCTATGTATATAAATTCATATATATATTTCCATAAAATATTTATACATCATATACAATATATGCGTACATGAATATGTATGAACACAGGCACATATAAATTAAAAAAATTCTGAAATTAAGCACTGGTTAGTAATTAAATAGGTGACATTTTGGAAAACTCAGGTGCATTTAGGATATCATTTTGATGGTGGTACCACAACTTGGTGGCTGGAAAAAGTAAAAATATTACACATATATATGTACATATAAGTGGATATACATATATAGATATATATGGCTAAATATATACATAGCTTAAATGCAAATATTTGTATATATATGGCTGTTGTTCAAGAGCTCACTTTCCAACCATATAATTCTGGGTTCGATCCCACCAGATGGCACCACGGGCAAGTGTCTATTATCATAGCTTCAGGTTGACCAATGCCTTGTGAGTGGAACTTGGTAGCCGGAAACCCACCATATATATATATGTATAAAATAAATAAAAAATAAAAAAAACCAATGGCAAGAAATTGCCAATAAATCAGCATGAACAAAAAATACCTTGTGGGATTTATTCTGCCCGAGTTGCACAGACACCGCATTGTCACTCTTGCCATTGGAAATGCAATGAACCAGTGATTGCACAAAATGCATGACAAAATAAAAAAAAATATATATATATGCCCATGTGTCATATTTGCATATTTATATATGCATGTCCTAGAAAACTATGTTTCCACTTCTTATACCCTTGCAGCTTATACTCTGGAAATGTTATCCACAATGCTGTCCCATCAACCCAGAGATTTTAAAACCTCCATATACATACACATATATATATTTAGGAATTTATACATATATTGGTGGCACAAAAAACAAGTCCACAATATTTTGCCTGAGGTGGTCTTTCAACACTCAATAATAACCAGTACATTAATGGAATATGAGAGTGGCAACATTCAGTTCAACTTGAAAAGTTAAGAAACAGATTAAAAATGCAGGGAAAGAACCCATGCTACAAAATACATAAAATAAAGGCCTAATTTTACCTGGACCATCAGTTTTGGCAACACTTAATTTTAGAATATTCAAAGGTATTCTTAATTTTTTTTTCTGGATGAAGCCTCATCAGTAGGTTTTTATAAAAAAAAATTCTACCCGTCAATCCAGCCATTGGGAAGACAAATATACAACTGAATATATATATACATATATATATTCATGTCTGTGTTTGGATATGATGAAGCATCTACATAGATGCTTGTATTAGAAAAATTCCACACCAAGTTTAGAATGGAGAAAATCCTTTTTTCAAGTTATATTTCTTAGTATATATCCTGCAATTAAGATGGAATGACCATGGATAGAAATGTCAATTGAATCAATGCTTTGTTTGATTAGCTTTCAATGTAATATAGGTCTAATGTGGTGCCATGTTCTTTAGTTGGTTATAGTCATCATGGCTAAAGATATCCTGGAATACTACCCATAACTCTTAAATTCCACAAATTATTTCATTCAAAATTTGTACTAGTCTGTTCTGGTGGCTGCACTCTTCTGCAGACCGTATAATTCTACTTTTATTCCTGCTATTACATGGTCCTTATATGAGCTAGTTATTCAGAAAACTATTTGTATCAATAAATGTAAGTTCTGTCTTGTTTCAATTCCATTCACTAGTACTATATACCTCCAAGTTACTCAGTAACATTTTTGCTTCCAAACTCAGTTTGCAGGTTAATCTTAACTTGTGGCTGAAGTCATCTACATAACACTATCATATTTAGTTTGATGAAGAAAGATGTTAGGTGCTAACATCAGGCTAGAGACCAAAGCTGATATTCCAATAAAACAATGCTCAAGAAATCAATACTGAATTCAGCTCACTGGCCGTTTCCATAACACTAATATATCACATTGAAAATATTTGCTTGCATCTATGCAAAACACATTTTAATGTATTTCTGCAGTTGGTTTCATGACAATCAGAATATACCCAACTATAGATATATGTTTAATGTTTTCTATAGATGTTACAAGCAAATATTTTCAATGTGATACAGTAGTGTTGAGCAAACTGATCATGGATATTTATAGTCCAACCGAGCCCATAAGCTCAATTTTTTAAACTCTACATTCACAGCTGGACAATTTGAATTTAATGTTCCATGGGCAGTATTTTATTGAGATAATATCAACTGACTTAGAGTTTTCATCTCTAGCCTGATGTTGGCATCTAACAAACTTTCTTCCTCATCAAGCTGTGTATATATAGTTATATAGATGACTTTACTACATAATTACTTCTTTCTTCAATACAAAATTAATATCCTCTCTATGAGACTGAACATTTGCACTACATCTTGCAGTGACTATAAATTTAGTAAATATTTGTCATCTTAGGATCCCGAAGTAGTCAGATTGTATGGTTATGTATATTACACTAACTTACTCTACAATGTTGTTAAAACACATTGCAAGTTCACTAAAAGCTCTGCAAGCTACATAAAAAATAAAAAAAATAAAAATCTATCAATCAGTATAGAACAGAGAACCTATTCATTAGATTAAATCAACAACTGACTTCAACCTTTAAAAGCAGAAAATTGTATTGAAATATTGATGTTTTGTTACAACTAACAAAACGGACATGTTTTGTGTGTATAATTATAAATTGTGCAACTAGTTAGTGAAGCATAATTTAATTCCATTTGGAGTAGGTTTTTAATGAATCTGTTGTACTGCCAGTAGGGAAAAATATTAATTCTAAAACTGGTCTGAATGATTTCCATGTATGACTTAGGGAGGCAACAAAATCAATGCATTTTTTCAATTGTAATTTTTCATAAAATAAAAATCATAGAGTAAAAAAGAAAAGAAAAAAGAAAAGGGGGGGCACCTTTCATTGATTATCCACTTAAAGAGTTCAGACTTTGTTTTCAAATGTCAAATTTTATTTGATATATATTATATACACATATATAAAAATTTCAAAACATTGAAAAAGTTGGGTCAACTAATATTGTTAAATGTTATCAGTGTTATCAGCTGATTTTTTCTTGACAAACTATTTCCTATGAAAGGTTACTAGAGAAGGAGCAAAGTAAGGTTGAGAGCAACAAACTAATACTTCCATTGGGCACTGGAGTAATAAAAAATTTAAGAAAAAAAACACAAAAAAATTAAAAAAATGTAAAAAAGAAAAATGAAAAACAAACAAAATACCCTGCAGTAAAGCAGTGATTTGGAGCAGGCTAACAGCATCCAATCAACCCTGTCTATTGACCAGAGCTTGAAGACTCAAACTCTAAGGACTACAAAGATATAACCGAGCATATTTTTGGCAGGGTGAGCCTTGCATTCATTCACACATACTACCGATTCCATTCTTACAACGTAGGAGAAACGTCAGAGTCCCAGTACCTGCCCCTCCAATTTCGGTCTTTGCCTATATCTGCAAGGAATAATCTATATGGGGAGGGCGGCCAATGGAACTCTTTAGCTGTTGACATGCTAGATGGTAGAAAAATTCAAAATGCTAGAAACATTTAATACCTGCATATTGAATGGAATAAAAAGATAAAACTAGGCAAGAATTTTGGAAATGTAAGTGTTTGATACTTACAAATCTAAAAAGAATAATGGTGATGTAGAAGTGAAGCTGAACAAATAGAGCAATTTGAAAGGTGAACAGCAAGAGTTGAAGCCAATGCAGGCAATTGAACATCTGTAAGCAGCTGGGACAGAGTTCAAATACCATAACAGAGACAACACATTAGATTAGCCTCAAGCCAATGGAACAAAGCTGTAGCAGTGTTGAGCTGCCAGAGTAGCCAAGGACAAAACAGTAGCTGCCTTAATGTCTCACTAAAACAGCTAGAGAGACCAATTTGTAGCCTGCTAAGGAAGGTGAAAGGAGGGGTTTTAAAGAGGACACACCACTAGTAAAAGCTGGACGATGTAATTGACCCAGATTTTCCACTAGAAAAGATTCAGTAAAGCTGCACAGACAAGCAAAAAGTTCAAACTCTTTTATTTACCTTCAACTGTTGATACATTTGCAGGATCACAAGCACTAAAAAATGGTGCAGCATTACAGCAAGTTGAGAGTTCAGTTTTTAAAATAAAAATATGTATGTATATATATATATATATATATATATATATATAAAAACAACTAAATCTCAATAATGAAGATATATTGAGACTTGGTAAATTAACAAAAATGAAATAGCCAACAAGTAACAATTTTCTTTCCTTTCAACTTGTGCTTGGTATTCTGTACAAATTCACTGAATTAAAAAAAAAAACAAACTGGAAACAACTACATGGCACCAACTACAAAAACGGTTTAGTTACTGTCTGGCCAGTTCTTTAGATGCACACTGTAGCTCCAGTTGCTTCAATACAACTGCTGCACACTGTAGCTCCAGTTGCTTCCATACAACTGCTAAGTGATCATTACCAAGTTTCTGTAAAATAGTCTGAACCTCTCCTTTGGGAAAGATTTTCAAAGCAATCGAGCTACAAGGAAGCTTGGTTTGAACTAAGCCCACTACAGTGGCAACAGTCAGCTAAAAGTTCTTGGCAAGAAGCAGAGAATTCTTTTTAATAGTAGAGAGCTAAGGATGTTACAATATTCAAAGCTTCAGATTAAGTTAGACGTCAAAAGTGGCAATGCTTATCAAGTGTCTTAAAAAATTCCTATCACCAAAACAATAGATGCCGCAGATAAAGTCAACACCATTTTCCCCTCTTGGAAAAAAAAAAAAATAAAAAAAAATAATAAAAATAGAATAGACCAACCATGGAAAAAAAAAAAAATATGAAAAAAATGCTGGAATACAATTGTTCCATGACAATATTTAAATAAATATAAAAGGAATTTAAATGTTTTGAAAGTAATATTCCTTGAATTACTAAAGCTCCATAGAAATGGATAATAGTTATGGGATAGTAGGATCCATTAATGTCATTGTTCAACAGGACACTAACTGAAATATGAAGCCTTCCTCAGGACAGGTGAACTAAAGTGGATTGTTGGTCTGAAGAGAAGAAAAAAAGGGAGTGGAGGCTAGGTGGAGAAATGGGAGAAGAGTTGATGAAAACTGGCGAAGTCAATGCAATCAAGGTCAACTAGGAGGCTGACAAATAGCAGAAAGTTAGTGACTCAAATGGGATTGATGGAAGGGAAAAGGGATGGAGGAGCAGGGCAGCAGGAATATACTGACTAAACATACAGAAGGCAGTAGTCGACGCAAAATGTTTTATTTCACTTAAAATTGACCAAGAAACAGGCAATTCTTCAACTAGCCAATGGATGCCACTTTCTACACCTACATAACACCATTAACAACCGTTTGAAAGCCATGCTACCAGCTTTCCAATTCTCATCTGTTGGATAAGACTAGCATACGGCATGTCTGTGCTGCATGAAATATCCTTGCAGAAGTAAGGCCGCTAGTATTGTTATTAGCCCGTCGTCCCTTTGGTCTAGTAAAGCATGCTCCAGCTAGCTGGAGTTTCTATGTACACAGTTCTACTGGAGAAATAAAACAATATACACACGCATACACAGTCTTTCCAGAGTTTTCTGCCATTCTTCTCCATTTTATGGTAGTATGTATTTTTCTTGTTTGACGTATAGACGGATTTTGGAGAGTTCAACAACACTAGGTCAGCCGTCACCTCGCCAAGCCTCTTAGATTCCTGTACATTAGCTGGTCTGGGATGAGGGGACTGGAATGTTGAGTGATTCGGAAAGCTTGTATGCCTCACCTGTAACATACTAAGAGGCTTGCCAGGATGTACACCCTAACTCAGTCGAGGAACGACATATAAAAAAACAAAAACAAAGCAGAGGGCTGCCTTTTAGACCCTTTCCCTAATTGCATCAGAGGGAAAGAGAGTGAGAGGATGAGACAAAAACAAATTAGAACAAAACCCTCTAAGACAATAACTTCAGCTACCGTGGCTTGAAAAAAATGGTCAATGAGAATATCTAAAAAAGTGATTTTAACAGAAATAGCATTATAAGAAATGTAAAAAAAAAAAAAAAAAATTGGATTGCCATTCCCATAACTAGTATCTTGCAGCATGCAAATGAAGATGTTAAGACTAGCATCCAGAATATTTTGTCCATGTGCAGATTTCTAGCCAAAGACTGATCGACACAATGTCTACATTGACCATACACACTCACCCAACCTAGCAAGATGGCACTGTCAACTGGAGGAGTTGGCATCCAATATAAAACTGCTACCATTCTGATGATAGTTTGAAGCCATCGACATATGAGGCGATCTTAAATCCAAATACTTTCCATTTCAGAACTTGCATACTTTAAAAGATTGATACCCTGGATTATAAAATGAAGTGCCAGGCATAACCATTGATTTTAGGGGAAACATTTTGTTCAGGTGAGAATAATCTCTCAGCCAAAGAAATAAGAAAAATTCTTAAAAACTAGTTGATCTTAAGTGCAACTACAAAGAAAACATTTATAAGTGGCTCCTGAGTAACCAAAGGAGATAAGAAAGGGGTTAGTGATCAAGGACCATTGTCCCAACTGGCTGTCAGACAGCTACAAAAGTGCTAACCCATTACATGCAAATATTCACCTTTTAGTACTGCAGCTGACAAAGTGGGAGCAAATTAAACTTTCCAACTTAAAAAGTATTTTAAATTTTTATTATTCATCCAGGATTTGTAGTAAACTTGTAAAGTGTATAAGTGACGTATTATGTTTTTTTCTGAGTGATAATATTAAAAATGAAAATCCATGCTAGCAAAGGTACCACAGTATTGATGGAATTAGTTCAACAGAAATTATCTGAACTAATGTAACAAAGCTTCTTTTATTATAAAATGGCCAGGCTTCTCAAACTGACTGACAGTGCATCGTGTACCAGTGGGGTTTCAGGACACTACACAATATGTGCTTATCACCAGAATAGATACTCATCTCCCAAAAGCTAGTATTTTCTACGAATTAGGTCAAGTAAGAGTCTTTGCTGGAATACTGGTCTTTGTAGATCTCCACACAGACACTCACCCTGTTTGCTCAGACATACAATGTACATAGGCTCTCATGTTGCTCTCACGCGATGAACCAGAAGATAATTAGTTATCCTCAATATATTCAGAGTTCTCTTGAATATGTTTTTGTGAACGGAGGGAAAAGGAAAAAAAATTAGGAAATAATTGTAAAAAATTGTGCCGCACAGCCCCGCATTCTGGTTCTTTTTTTTTTCTTTTGAAATTTAAATTTTAGACTAATATGGCACAATCCTCAATAGTAGGTTTCATTTTCAACCCAGCCACCAGGATTACGTCGCAGAATCAATTTTCGGCATTCATCATAAATGAAGATGGTTAAACTATACGGAAAGGCTGGGAACCACCAAGAAAGCCTGCAAAGGGAAAAAGGATAACCATGTTGATTATAAAAGGTTTACAAGTGATTAGGAAAGACTGATAACTCTTTAGA
This sequence comes from Muusoctopus leioderma, assembly GCA_027124095.1. Taxonomy (NCBI): domain Eukaryota; kingdom Metazoa; phylum Mollusca; class Cephalopoda; order Octopoda; family Octopodidae; genus Muusoctopus; species Muusoctopus leioderma. The sequence goes on from JAOPJM010001738.1 coordinate 14,498,594, forward strand.
TAAAGTCCTAAGGGAAGGGGTGATACATTTACACATAACAGCTAATGGTGTAGAGCTGAAGGAATATTTGGAAAATGATTACATATAAAAATAATTTAACTTACCTGAGAGATTGCATACGCAAACCCTGATCAAGACCTGGACAATAAGTCAGAAAGGCAGCTAACACAGTCTCAAAAAATATACCAAATGTTAAACGGTGATTTCTGAAAGAGATAATAATTTAAATGTATATAACCTTTATCTATAAAAATAAAATATGTGCAAACTTGTAAAACACAATTTTACTAATGATAGTGGATATTATTGAATGCAATTGGAAAAAAAACCCCAAAACCTACTTCATTCCCTGTTGAAATAGCGAAAGTCTTCTGGTTTTGCAAATGATGAGATCAGCCCATTGTACCACAACAATGGACACAAAAAAAGCAGTGTGGCAAGTATATTCAAGCTTCTTCCTCTGGCTATAGGTCTAGAAAAAAAATCAAAAAAAAAAAAATCACAAAAAAAAAAACATTAGATGTATCACTTATAGAACACCACTAGAAAAATAAAAAAAAATTAGACTGCTCTCAGCACATAGTAAAAAAGCAATGTGAACAATGTTTTCTAGAATTTAAACAATATAATTTGGTTTCATGGAAAGACAATTCTGAATTAAAAGTACTTACCCATTCTTGCCCATATGAATCTTCTAAGTCATTGACGCCCATAGAATCCCAGTTTTTACGGATTCCTAATAATGTGGACATCCAAAAGCCATTTTCAGCCATGATGACAAAGTAAGTAAAGAACCCAGCAGATGCTTGAATCATACCAATTTGACCATAGGCCATACTAATCAATCTAGAAAGAGATGAAATCAAGCATTGTTAAAAAAAGCAACAATGAAACCTCAGACATGCATTTGCATACATGCACATATATAAGTCATATCTTAAGTTTGCCTTTTGGAAAACATTAGCAATACTAACCTTTCATTAACGAGTTTGTCATTGACTGGGTCACGAGGTTGCCGCTTCATGATATCACTTTCTGCTTGTTCATAAGCCAGAGAAATAGCTGGCACCATGTCAGTGCCCAAATCAATACATAAGATGGTAATTGTTCCAAGTGGTAGAGGAATGTCAAGGAGAATAAAGAATAAGAAGGGACTGATTTCAGGAATGTTCGATGTCAGGGTATATGCTATTGACTTTTTTAGATTATCAAAGATCAAACGACCTGAAAGAAGAAAATTATTTAGCATTAGTAACAGAAAAGTAGATGTGGAGGCTGAAAGTGACATATATTTATATATAATATAAAATTGCTTATGTATCAAGACAAAAGGATAAAGGTCCTAATTTATGGCAGTGAGGAAGAGGAAAAAAACATACATCTATGCAAATAGATACAATAGAAGAGACATACCTTCTTCTACACCAGTGACAATTGAAGCAAAATTGTCATCTAATAGGATCATATCAGCAGCTTGTTTGCTCACATCACTGCCAGAAATACCCATAGCAACACCTGAAAAGATTGGTTAGGACAGTAATTAGCTGAAAGCAAACTAATATAGTGACAACAGCTAAAAGTATCAGTAAAAAAATTCTTTACAAAATCAAGTTGAAAATGTATTTACCAATATCAGCTTTTTTCAAAGCTGGGGAATCATTTACACCATCCCCTGTGACTGCTACAATTTGACCCTGACGTTGGCAGCCTTCCACAATGATCAACTTCTGTTGTGGGGAAGTACGGGCAAATACGATTTCAGAATGATTGCGGAGGACTTCATCAATTTGAGCCGGAGTCATGTCTCTCAAGTCACCTCCATGGATAACAGCTGCTTTTGCATCCCTGTTAACAAAATGTATATATGTTAAAAATATATATCTATAATTAGACTGCACAGCTCCACCACAAGCATAAATTGACTATATTTTGTATCAATACATAAAATATATTGTGTATGTATGTACACACACACACAATCAAACCAACTGTATTGTCTACAAATAAATGTATACCATTTTAGACTAATATTTTTATTATTATCAATCTGTGCTGTACTACACGCAGAGCTGTCCTCAGACGGTTACAGTAGCATACTGGTTTTTCTATAAGATGCTACTAGCCCCACGTTTAAACTGTCTCCATTTCTAGAGAATAAGGGCGCTGTGTGGTGATCTATGACTCGTAGCTGATTTCGAGAAAGAGGGAGACCGAGAAAATCAATCCCAGTACTAGACTGGTACTTTCTCAATCCGAGCACAGAGCCGGAACAAATACTGCAAAACATTCTGACACTCATGACTACTAATTTGCTGCCTAGACTGATTATATAAAAACTTTATTTACAGTTAGACCATAAATTTTTTTGCGAAGACATGCAACATCATTCTTCTTTATTCTTTTACTTGTCTCAGTCATTGGACAGCAGCCATGCTGGGGCACCGCCTTGAGTAAAACTTTTTAAACTAGACATTCTGGAAACTGAAAAATCAGTCAACATTGAGAAGCTGAATGATTAAAAAAATACCTTGCATTAACTTGATCTACAGGAACCCCTTGCTCTGAAGCGAGATCTTCCACCGTCTTGCTTCCTTCTGATATAATACCAACACCTTTAGCAATAGCCTTAGCAGTAATAGGATGGTCACCAGTAACCATAATAACTTTGATACCAGCACTTCGGCATTTTCCAACAGCATCAGGTACAGCAGCTCTGGGTGGATCTATCATAGACATTAAACCAACAAATCGAAGGCCAGTAAGAGGAAAGTTAACTTCATCTCCATCAAACTGGAAGCCAGGAGGGAACGACTCAGTTGGAAGAATATAATCACAGAAACCTGAAAGTGGGAGGGAAAAAATTGTTTAAAGGCATTCATTAGCAGTATTTTAAAAGAAATTACTAATTCCAATATTTGACGATCACATTCAACTTTACACCTATACCAATTACATAAGTCTAACATAAGAAGCCATTTCAAATTTACCAATCCACATAACTAGATTTTAATAAATCATTTATGAAGCAGTTGTCATATGCTATAGTATATGATACCTGCATTCTAAAATTTTAAACTGAATATTCTCATAAAGTACATGTTTATGTATTTCTACACTGGTGACTCCAAACATGAACTGACTCGATCCGAAATCACCCGTCCAACCCATGCCAGTATGGAAAATGGATGTAAAATGATGATTATGAGACTGCAAGAATGATCACGTCTGTCAAAAATCGAAGCTGCGCAACTAAGATCCAATATTTCATGGAAAATTATATTTTAGGTTTTGAAATAGGTGTAATTTCAAGGATTTCAATAATGAAGATGAGAAATGTTTAAGGTACAGTTTATCTGAATTCATGAATAGTGAAATATTTACGTAAAATCCTATCCATAATTGAGGAAAAGCAAAATAAGTTTAAATAGAATCTGAACTAAGAATACTAGCTTTGAGTTAACTTCAAAGGGTGCAAGTTGAAATAAACAAAAGAAAAGTTTAATTTACATAAGAGAACTAGTGGGACCTGTGGAAATTCCACGTTTTATAAATTTTCTTATTTATACTTTGATGCATACATTTATAGATCTTCCTAACATTGTTCCATACATAACACTTGAACACACAAACACCATGACAAGCAGCATAGTAATATTATAGATACTAAGTTCAGTTAACCCTTTTGATACCAAATTGCCTCGGGTTCAATGAAAACACCATTTTTTTTTAAAGTGTTAATATTTAAATTTAAGCCTATTATAAATTTAAGTAAGGACTTTCTGTTATGTTCCAAACAACTTGATTCAATCCCTCCAAATTTGATTATTTTTGAAATAAATTGAATATCATAGGCAGTGTATTTCATTAGAAATATGGTAATGAAAGGGTTAAATAAAAGTTATGTAAAAAAAAAAAAAAAAAAAAAGGGCCCTGAAAATTTAGTTATTCTGTGTAATGTTATTAGCTTATTTATTTACAAGTAATACAAAGGGACTCAGTTTCTAAAATTTTGGTTGCCAGCAGCTAATGCAAAAAGACAATGCTTTCCTATAATATGAGGTCATGAGAATATAACTAACCAAGTACACGTTCTCCAAGGCCACCAAGTTCCATATAAGCGGTGTTGAAATCATTCTTGAAGCTTTCGTCAATTGTCATCTCTTTTCCATTGACTAAAGCTATTGTACAACGTTCCATAATTCTTTCTGGAGCACCCTTCATCACCAGGAAATAACAAGGATCATTGGGGTCCTCATTATTATGAATAGATACCTGAAAAGAAACAATGTTCAGTTTTCAATAATGATTCCTTAATTCAAACATAGAAATATGTAGCTGGTTCACAACATACGAAATGGCCAGCCAGCATTCATAACTTGAAAATACATCAATTTTCTATCTTCCTAAGATGGTAGATTTAAGTTAATAAAGTAGTTTTTTAAAATGTTTGCAGTAACAAATCGAGTCATTTGTCTTCACATCAGAAAGTCAGAGATAATTAATTCTACAAGGTAAAACAATTCATTGCCAATGATGATGACATTTCATTATTTGTAAGCTATCACAATTTAAATATTAGAGTGAAAGAAAAGATTATTTACCTGATATTTATTTGTAGAATTGAAAGGTATTTCTACAATTTTTTTGTTACGTCTACGATACTCAGGGACACCACCAATAGATAACTCTACACATTTGAGAAGGGCTGATTCGGAAGCATCTCCATTGCATTCTCTAGAAATAAGAAATGCAAAAATGTAGCAAAAATAACAAAATAAAAAGCAGAAATTTGCATTAGTTATTTGACTAAATACTCACCTTTTTAAGACCGGCACACCATCTTGACCAGCTTTAAATTCAGCACGATTGCATAACATTGCAATTCTAGAGAGAGCGTTCCAGTCCTCATTGTCTTTGTTGTAAGTTGCATCTGAAACAATGTAATTGCAGAATATTGCCAATAAGGCCTGAAGGGACTAAAACGGAAATTTGAAACTTGCAAACGGTTCTAGTTTTTAGATTTAGCTAGAAAATAAGTATTAGTCATGTTTCCCCAATATTCAGTATTAGAAGAGACAATTAAAAAAAAAAAAATATGCCAGCATAGAAAAATGGAAATTAAAAGGATAGTGACAATAATTTCTTACAATGGCACAAAGCAACACATTTATAATGGAAGAGTACAGTTGATTGAATGAACTTAGTACATGATTATGGCAAGTTAACGCTAGAAGGATTTGAAATTATATAAAGGGACATAACTAATGCTACACTATACTACAGAATATAACTATAGGGTTTTAGTCAACACTATGTAGATATAGAATACCTTTGTGGACAAAAAAATTAGGGATCAACCGGACTAGTTTCAATCCGGTGTTGGGAGTTCATCAGTAACTGAGTACCATCTTTAACCGTCCACGAACATACTGCTTCTAAAGCCACTATTATTAAGCACTTAAATAAATTGGATAGATCAATAACGCATTCTTGGCAGCAAGTTCAATTGCTGGTGCATTAACAGTGTTTTGTTTCAATGCTCTACTAGTGAATATAGCTACAAATGTTTAACCAACACTGTATAGACAGATGCAAATGCCTTGTCTGTATATAGAATATCTTCGGGGACACTAAAAGAAGCATCAGCCAGAGAGGTTTCAATCTTATGTTGGTTAAAAATCTATATATATTCCAGCATTGAAACAAAACATTAACATACCAATAATTCATTAATCAAACTAGTTGCCAAGAATGCATATTTGCAAATTGGTCTATCCAATTTACTTAAACCCTTAGTAATAGTGGTTTATAAGCAGTATGTCTGTGGAGAGTTAAAGAGGGTACTCCAGTCACTGATAAAATCTCAAAACAGGATTGAAATTACTGCTGATCCCTTTTTTTCTGTCAACAAAGATATTGTATATACAGACAAGGTGTTTACATCTGTCTATACATAGTAGTGGCTAAAAATCTAGATATATTCTGTAGTACATTATAGTATTGAAACAAAGTAACACTTGACACACCAATAATTTATTAATAACTAATTATAGGCGCAGATGGCTGTGTGGTTAAGGAGTTCGCTTCACAACCGCATGGTCTCGGGTTCAGTCCCACTGCGTGGCA
>JAOPJM010001738.1:14504819-14517340 GCA_027124095.1 Muusoctopus leioderma
GCATCCGACCGTAAAAATTCTGCCTCAATAACTCTCTCCGTCCAACCCATGCTAGCATGGATAAACGGACGTAAAAAGCGATGCTGATGATGTCATATAATTGTACTTTCGTTTCAATCTCATATGTAAATAGGACTTAACCGTTTTATTATATATATTACGGGGGGAAATATGTTTTTTGAATATTTTGATGGAAATTTCATCCAAGCATATATAAGCAGCATTGATAAACAGTCAACTACTGAGCTAAGAATCTTGTATGCAAAATGAGGGGTGTGACTTATAGACGAGTATATATGGTATTTAACAGATTCAAGAATAATTGTGGTAAAAAAAAAAAAAATATCTTACTTGACTGATCTTCACTGGTATCAGCTTCAATAATTTTGCGGCCATACCACATATGAGCTACAGTCATTCGGTTTTGTGTAAGAGTTCCAGTTTTATCAGAACAGATGGTGGAAGTGGAGCCAAGAGTTTCAACAGCTTCCAAGTTTTTCACTAAACAATTTTTCCTTGCCATACGTTTAGCTGTTAAAGTGAGACATACCTTCAAGGAAAGAGCAATGATGATGGATATAAAATATTGGCAAGTAGAAAAGTTATTTTGATTGTTATACTTAAAAAAAAAAATCTTAAGATCCATTCTGTACAGATGATGTAAAAATTAAATTACAAGTATTATGGGACAAATAAATAATGGTTACATAAGTTATAGGATGTATAAACTTTAAGCATTTCAGAATAGATAATCTTTTTCGTAAATTTGACATTCATTAAATAATCAGCAACTCTAGAACAATTAAGCAAAGAAAAAAAAACTAAAAAACTTACGGTTACAGTTGCTAACAAGCCTTCTGGTACATTGGCCACAATGATACCAATTAAAAAAATGACGGCATCTAGCCAGAAATAGCCAAGGATGAAAGCAATTAGGAAGAATGTCACACCAAGAAACACAGCCACACCAGTAATTAAGTGAATGAAGTGGGCAATTTCTTTAGCAATTGGAGTTTCTCCAACCTCCAAACCAGAGGCCAAGTTAGCGATACGGCCCATCACAGTTTTGTCGCCAGTCTTAATAACCAATCCTAAACAGGTACCTAAAAATAAAAAGAATTGAATAATAATAGGTCATTTGCCCAAATGCAATTGTCCCTTAAATTCAAACAAAGACAAAAAAAAATATTAAAAAAATTACCCTCTACAGCATTGGTAGAGAAAAAAGCTAAATTCTTTGTTTCTAATGGGTTCTCGTTAGTGAACTCAGCTGATCTTGATTGCGGTTCAGATTCTCCAGTAAGCGACGAGTTGTCTACCTGAAAATATAAAATTATACTATTTAGTGACATTGGTGAAAGTGTAAAACAGGAATAACTTTTTAAAGCTTGCAAATTAGATTATAGATAAAATAAAAATAAATTAGAAAGTCAAACTACCTTAAAACTGTGAGCGCTAATGACACGGATATCAGCTGGGATACGATCTCCAAACTTCACATCTACCACGTCGCCAACTACTAGCTCCTCAGCATGTACGTTTAACTTTTCACTATTTCTTATAACAACAGCATACTACAAAGGGAAAATAATTGAAGACCATAAATGCCAAGTCTAAGCAAACATGAAAGTTGTATCTGACTTATTAATTCAAGATAAGCCTGGAAAGAAAGAAAAAAGTTAATACTCACTTGTGGTACCATGTTTTTGAAGGAGTCCATAATTCTAGAACTTTTAGCCTCTTGGTAGTAGGAAAATATGCCTGTGACAACTACTACAGCAGTCAGCACAATACCTAGGTATAACTATAACAAAAAAAAAGGTTTACATTAGTAACAATGATAAAAAAAAAAAATGGGTAGCTATATATATATATCAGCATTTTATATACAAACTAGTAAGTTCAAAAACCATCCATACTAATGTTCTACATTATCAATGCCAACTACAAATGTTATTAACCACAGATAAATTGTACCAAAGTACTTTATAAAAGTGAATTTTTAAGTTTTCCAATTGATTGATTTGTTCCAAATAAAAGATCAAGCCTTGTTCTCGGGTAAAAGAAAGTGATCAAGCCTTGTTCTCGGGTAAAAGAAAGTGATCAAGCCTTGTTCTTGGGTAAAAGAAAGTGATCAAGCCTAGTTACAACAAAAATATTAAAGAAAGAAAAATATGACATTCCACAGAAATGAAACTACAGAACAATTTCATTTTAATACAAATAAAAAGATTTTCAATTTAAAAATTTGCAATAGTTTACGACATTTGTGTTTTAAAAACTAGAGTTGAATAGGATCAAAACAAAACTTTCAAAAAGAACACAGCAATTGATAAACAGACATATGCACATGCATTCAAACAAAGTCAAACAGCAGTTATTCTAATTATTCTCTTCTAGAATTTTTAACAAGATACCAAAAGAAATATAATAAATACATTCTACAAAATGAAACAAAAAATATTAACAAAATTTTAGCTCAATTCTCATCTAAATAACACAGAACACAACACTCACATTATCGCCGGGTGGGTCATCATAAGTCCCTGCTTGAATACCATAGGCAATAAAACATAAAATAGCTCCAATCCACAGCAACATTGAAAATCCACCAAATAGCGTTTTGCAAAACTTGACCCATTCTGGCGTAGTTTTTGGTGGGGTAAGGCAATTCGGTCCATCACGCAAGAGAATTTCTTTAGCCCGTTCTGGACTGAGACCCTGAAAATAATAAAAAAATAAGATCATTTTATAGTAATTATGTAGATTAATCAAGTCTATAAAGTAGTATATAAACTCTAAATACTGAGAAAACAAATAAAAAATTCCCCAAGACAATTTGAAACTCATAGCAAAAGTACAATTGTTTTCTCAATGTAATAAGAAATAATTTAACCAGTTCTAATTGATAAGCTATAAAACTTAGTGTAAATGCACTTACTCGAGCTGGGTCTGTTCCTAACCTTTGGTAAAGTTCCTCAATGGCTACTTTATGTTCATCCTAAAAAGAAAAACGAAATTCTTCAAATCTAAAACAAAAACGTGCCAGTGTAAAAAGAAATTGAGTGAGAGGGTTATATAAGAAAAAAAAAAAAAAAAAAAAAAAAAGGCAACCAAAACATACAAAATATACGAACTATATTTTAATGATAAAACAGTTGAATAAATAGTGTTTTAAATGGTTAAAATTACAATAGTTACAGTACAGTATGATGAAGTAAATTATAGTAAAATATTGGAATTTATATCTTGACTAATGCCAAAAATAATTCAAATAAAGAATTATGGGATAAAAGATTGAGTGAGAAAATGATTAAATTTAAAATGAAAACGTTAGATGATTTAAAATTGAGGATAACACTTCCAGAATAATTTATCAACATACATAAGTAAGAAGAGCAGTTGTAGAGTGGTTAAAGCCCCGAGTTATTGATCAGATAGGTCAGGATTTGAAACACTGCTACAAACAAGCCATCCCAACAGGAAAGAAAGAATGTAAGCAAAATATACAAAATCTTAATTATCTAAAAAAACAAAAACAATGAACCAAATTAATATAGAGGGAAAGTGTTCATATAGAAAGAACTATTCTGGAGAGGATAGTCACTGAAGTAGTAAACATTTCATTATAGTGAAATATGTACTTGCAGCAGTGATGTTAAAATTATTAATTGATGTAATAAGAAATAATTTAACCAGGTCAAATTGAAATGCTATAAAATTTATGGAAAATTTATGGAAAATTTATGGACAACTGATGAATATTTTATGTAGTATGTTACAAATTAAAATTGAGACAACTTTCCACAAACAACCTGAAAATAATGCTTCCAACTAAAATATATTCAAGTCAATTTTTGAATACAGCAAACACTGAGCTCAAAGACAACTGTTTTGAAACATTGAATATATATATATATATAAACAGTATTATTTAAAACTACAAAATAATAATATACATAAAGAGGCAGACTCATTCGGCTTATTTTGAAGAGGACATTTTACATGACAAGCTGAAAACAACATTATATAAAGTCATTTGTGAAGCAGACAAATAAATTTAACAGTAAAAAAGAAAAGATTACTACATTAACTCTTAACATCCTGTAGGACACTATTCCACATGGTACGGTATCATTAAATTGATATGAATCATTAAACTATATATATTGTGAATATATATGGTGACAAAGAAATATGTGTGTGTGAAAACATTTCAAGCACCTGTGTTTCTTACTTGTAAATTTCATAATAAATAAGCTGGAAAAAACCCTCTTTTTATGCAATTTCTGCTCAATCATTACAGGACATAGGAAATTTTTAACAGGATGTTAAGAGTTAAAGAACAAATGAAAATCAATCAGTTTACCATATCCAATTCCTGTTTAAGCTCATCGAGGTCTTCACCCTTCTTCTTCTTCTTACCCTTCTCCTGGCCTCCTGGCGTGACAGCATATCGGTAGCTCTCAGCCCGAGGGGCCTGAAAATAACAAAATAGAACATTGCTTAGAAAACATTTTAAAAATCTCAAAAATAAAAAAAAATGAAGTGATCTGGTGTTAGTATTGAAATTAAAGTTGCTCTGGTAAAAAAACAAAAAGAAAAAACAGAACCTAAACTTCCAATGATAAAAATAAAATATTTCTCAAATCAGATATTTTTTCATGTCATTAGATAAAAGGGTAAAAGATAAAGTCTAACCTGGTTGTTAGTGACCATTATGGGTTTTTTGTCTCCTTCAGACATAATTGGTAGATAACAAGTCAGTAGTTGCAAATTAGCTTGACATCACAGTAAAATTTCCATAAGAGAATCATAGTAATAATGCAATTTTCCAGGTAACGATTTTTAGAAGTAATCCAAATGATAGTATAGTTTGTACTCCTTGTATATGATCAACTGGCAGTGTTTGATAGATTTCACTCAGGTACTATGAAAGTAAAGCAGTGAGCAACTGATATTAAGAGCTGCTCTGATCCCCCATCATCCCAACCAACTGATACTAACCTGTCTATCAGTAGTTAGACTTTATCAAGGATGAAGCAGATTAAGTAGCTGCTTCTGGCTAGAGTCAAATACTTTCAAATGGTATAATTATAGATAAAAAAAACTCATACTTAACTAATTATTGGATTCACAATGTGTGCCAATTGAAGTATTAACTAACATTACAATTGGTTTAAAACAAGTTTACTTATGTAAACAGAGAACACTAAAGTAAACCCTTACAGCAGAATTGGCTTTTATATTTCAACAGTTAAATCATTTTCACATAAATCTATGTTATAAACATTCAGCTCATTATATTCAAGATATGAAAAATATCCACCAAGTTTAGAAATTAATATTTCTGAAAACTTATGAACTTTTGAAGGTCATATACATTTTCTGTAAGCCTCCAGCCGCCTTCACACCTAATCAATACTGGTAGAGTATGAGGCAATATATCTGCTATTAAGTATAAGCATCAGTGAGAATTAAGACATCAAAAGTTTAAAAGTCTAATTAACACTTTATGTCCTTCAGATATCAGAGGACTAAATGAGAAAGTTGATATTTTAAATATTAAATGAGAAAAAGCATACTAAATATGTAGAGATTTATACAGTTGGACAGGTTTAGAAGAAGCTTGTCCAGTCTAGTAGGCTATACTATACGACAACGACATTGTTAGTAATAGCAGCATTATGGTAGCACTGAACTGAATAATGGCTTCTATTCCTGATAGCTACAATTTTATTGATTTTCTTGACAAGCAGTAAAAGCAAAGCCAACAAAATCACTAGAGCTGTGAAGAGGTTTTATTGCAAACAGTAGTACTCACTACTGTGGCTGCCACTGCCGTAACTGAGAAGCTACAAACATATGCAGAAAAGAAGGATTTCCACACATTTCGTATTTAGTACACATGAGCTGAAAACTCAAGTAGTATTTAGTTAAAAAAGATTAGTAAATTGAATATTTTATAAAATTGTTACATTATTTGTTTTAGTTGAAGTGATCAAGTAGAAACTTAAATGTCACAATTTGTTATGTTAATTATCGACACTCATTTCATCAAATGACTGCTATAATCCATTGCAATTGACAGCATCTAAGCAATGCACTCACTAAAAGGTTAATCCCACCAAAAGACCAGTAGGCCAACAATAATAGGTTTACTCAATGTTATGTAACCAACACAGCAAGAAAATGTGTTGCTTGAACACTTCACTTGAGACTACACATTTCATACCAGTGACAAAATTTGTCAGCAAGCAGCAGAACTAGAATCAGTAGCTGAAGGATACTAGTATAACTATTTAGGGCAGAGAGATATTCATTCGTAAGAGATTTAATAAAGTTTCTTGATTCATCACCAGATTATATTTTACTTGTAAATTGAAGCTACCCCGTCTTAAGATGCTAACAATTAAGCAGTTAAGATAATTGTAGTTGGCAAAACAAGAATCCATAGCATTACTGAGATGCTGCTGCAGCAGCAGAAATACTAATCAATATTTAGCTGTCTTACATTGGCAGTAGTACCATTTTTAACACGCTATCATTTATCTTAAAAAGATATAAGAAAATTCAGGAAACAATACAATATTAGTAATTATACGAGTTAAATCTGTTTAACTAAATAAACATAATATAGTAATATTAAGATAGCTAACCAAAGTCAAATTTGTCCCAATTTCACTTAACTGGGGCAATGAAATTAATTTAATCAATACTATGAAGAGTATTACATGAACGCTAATACAACTGTTATTATATCTTAAGTAAAAGGCAACATACTATTAAAATGTTAATGGAAAACATTCACTTTTTAATCTACAGAGCTAGTAATAAAAACGGTTTATTTGAAGGCAATTAAAAAAAGAAATTTCGAAAATTATATTTAAGAAATTTCTTTGATTCCTACAACAAGAATTTTACATTTTGAAATCCATTTTTGTCAAATGTTGGATAGTTCTACAAATCCAGATATTGGCACAATCTTGTTGTTTAGCCCCAAGTCCGTCCTGATCGAATAGACCTACGATCAAAAGCGTTCCAGCAGTGACCGTCGTCTTTATATCATGGACGAGATTATCCAATCCTTTATTTAAGACGATAGGGTGTAATTTGAGGGCAAATTGGCTGTTTTTTCTAACAGGTCAAGCGACCACGTTAGCTGAATGAGGAGATACTGGTACGACTAACACATCAACCAAGAAATATGAAGGGTTCTATTTTCTACTTTGTGAGGCTAATAGAGTAATGTGCTTTTGCTTAACTCTTAACATCCTGTATGACACAGTTCCACACGGTATCACATCATTATATTGATATGAATAACTAAGCTATATATATATGGTGAAAGTGAAATATTTGTGTGACAATACCTCAAGCACCTGTGTTTCTTATCTGTAAATTTCATAATTAAGCTGCAAAAAACCCGTTTGGGTGTATTTTCTGCTCAATCATTACAGGACTTTGAAAATCTTTTACAGGATATTAAGAGTTAAAGGCACAGCTAACATCTGCAGCAATGTTTGAACCCGTCATCAACAGGCTAATAAGTCCATAGTCTTAAGCATCCAACCATCATTTAAAGAAAAATAAGAATTATTGCTTGTATCAATAGTATTTTAAATGAAGATGTACTGAAAACGTTTTTTCGAATTTTGAAATGATATATCACTTTATTAAAAATAAAACTAACTCATTTTTACTCAGGTGAACTAAGGTAAATATTTGCTTTATGAAGTACTGGACCAACTTTCTAAACGAGGCATAATCAAATGTTTTTGACCCTACCCCATATTACTGATAATTATTTTAGTGACTCTAGAGAGAAGTGCAAAAAGAAAAAGGAAAAAAAAAACTCGATAAACACAAATATTCAGCTTAATTTTCTGAATTTGTTTACCCAACAGGAGTTGCGACCGACAGGTAGTATTTAGCAAATTGAAAAACCAATGGAAACACTGTTTCCTTGGTTCGATTAAAGATCTTCCTAGAACCGGTATAAGCTCCGGCTTAATGGTTCGAGTAGGACTATTTAAAAAAAAAAAAAAAGTAAACCAATTTAAGCTGAATGCATTATAACATTCAAAAGTTACATACAGGTTATCTTGGGTCAAGGTTACCTATGTTGTTTTTTTTAAAGAGAGAAAAATCTATCTAAAATTATGAGTAACAAGTTGGCTAAAAGAGACGAGATGCAAAGAAAAGATTGAATGGAGTTTAGAGGAAATGGAATGGGAAGTTGAATTAAACTAAGAAAGGTTAAATCCAGAAAAACAAAAGTGAGATGGCGGTGTAAGACTAGCATAATAACTAAACAGGTGCTACAACTGGACAAGCTCAACGTTTTCTCTCGCCAACCAGTTAGCAGCAGGCATCAGGTTGTTACATACAATTTTTAGGCTGTGCCACTTTAGAAAGGTCATTGGAAGGTCAGGACCAAACAGTGTTAGACTTAAGCAGACAGCATTTTTTCAACATCAAAATAGTAATATTTTAATAATAACAGTAATAATAAAAATAACAAAAAATTACAATAATATTATTCTACCATAAAACTGGTGACTTTGTTAGAGTAGAAACTGAAGTGTCGCAACATTTCACGAGAACGAGCCCTACCAAACATAACTAGACAGGTTATGACAATAAGGTACGAGATAATTTGCAAAATCAGAGGAAACCGGTGAGTATAATTAGATATAAAAACCAAAAATAAATCAAAACGTTTAGATTTTATGAACTAAAAACTCAATTAAGGTTAAAAACCAAAGAAAATTTATTATACGGAAGTATTAATAGTGCTAGCATTTGAAGATAAAATGGAAAATAAGATTTTCTGGGAAAACATTTCATTAAAATAACATACTAATAAGCTTTATGGCATCTGTTAAATGAAAGACAGCAAAACGCTCGTGTTTAAGAGAAAAATCTGAACGGTTCTGACAGCATGAATGTGTCAATATGGTGGGTGGTGTGATAGCAGAAAAAGCCGTTCTCAAAAAAGTGACGACAGGTAGGTAATACAGTAGATATAACATATTCAACTAGCTCGCTACGTACTAGTGAACGGAAGAATAATTTACAATATACATTAAATCAGACAAGACTGCCTCTCGGCGATATCATCATCATTACCACTATCACCATTTAGTAATGGAAACCTCACGGTCATTTTTGTGAAGGTGACAGACAACTCGGGTACCTCGCGTACATGATGTGAGGATATTCAAATGCCATAATAAAGCAGTTTTACTACAGATTTTAATAGAAACAATAATGTTACAACCACCATTAATAACAATATGGGTTTAAACGCTTAAGGGAATAAAATACAGGCAAATCGAGTCTAATTAACCATTAAAAATATATTGATCCTTATTTGGCTCAACATTTGCAGATCTGCTGGTCTTACGGTAACATTTAGAATGTAAAACAACAGAAAGCAAATTTCCACATCTAAATCACATGCGAAATGTGAAAAGTATAAATCATTACTGGCGTAAAAAACAAAAAAAGAGCTGAAAAGTTCCACCTGTTAGATAAAGTACATTGACACCATGACCTATTTCACAAAATGTTGCCAGGGGCATTTTTTTAATATCAGATACTGGGCTTTGTCAGTAAACCTCGTATCAATCAAGGTAGCACCGGCATCCAAGAAATGGAAAGAAAGAGACGTGAACGCTAAGTTGGATTGGATGACATATCGAATATGAAAATTTCCAATGAGTAAAAACCGAGAAACCCAATAGACATGGAAACAAATTAGGCACAAGAGGAGTGATTTTCCTTCTTCCTTGGTTTAGCAACACATAAACAAGAGATATTGATTTAAAGCTCCAATGAAACTAAGGCATCTTTTAAAGACGAACAGGATGTGTGATGGGGAGAGAGAGAATCAACATTTAAAGAAGACTGGTTTGATGCCATTTCACACAACAAAAATAATGATGACAGATTGACTGCCAAGCAGTTTAACATATTACTGAAAAAGATGAACTGTCATCAATCAAGGTTAAAAATATCTAAGTGCATTAAACATAGGTGAAGGATTATCAAGATATAATAAATACACACGTGATGCGAGAACGCACTGCCATTACAAACATACACTAGTTCAACTATCAGAAACGAAAACTAAACCAAAAATTAGATTGTATGGCTTTTAATATATTAGATTCAGGATATGTCATACGTAGTGAGGACAATAGGATTTTAACACGATCATTTTTATTTCAAATACACACGAGAATTGTATTTCATTACTCTTCGATTTCATAGGTGACAGACCCAACAAGCCACCATCTTAGAAAGTGCTTTAACATTATATTTTAGTGAAAACATCAGAAGCTAAAAAAAAAAAAATGGTATGCTTGTGGTGGAAATACATCTTTAGTAAAAAAAAAAATGTAAGGTCATCCGAGTGACAAAAAGAAACTGAATGTAAAAAGCCCCAAACAGCTTGCATCCGGCCATCAGCTGGCATATTATACAGAGAAACAGATGAGATATTATATACAATGAAACTCATTTATTGTCAATCCATCCATCACCATAACAAACAGTAACAGAAATGACGGTCGCTGCAACAAATGTCACCTTACAGAACTTTACATTAAAAGATCTGATTTCTTCTACATCGGCCGGCAAAAATATACGCAGGCACGGCAGATAGTGTGCGTGTGTGCATATATATATATATATATATATATATAAAACATACACACACACATACTAAAATAACCAAGGTAGATGCTAGAAATGAGCGAATGAACATGGAGATTGTATGCTGTGACGGCCTCACACACAAGTCATAATCTTGATATTTCTATTAAAATCTAGAGACTAAATAGTAGCAGTAACTGGTTTAAGTAATATATACAGCAGCAGCCGTTAATGTACTAGCTAGCAATATATACGGACGGACTCACAAACACACGTTAAAAAAGGAAAAAAAGGAAACAATCTCACAGAATCTATCTTATTAATTTTTTTTTTTAAGGGCGGAGGGTTCTAGCCTATACAGCACTGACATAGCTGATTATATATATAGGTTGTTACTGAGGTAATTAACATTATTTTAAATTTGACATTCACAAATTAACGATTCCTACTTTGCTATATATATATATATATATATAGAGCAGACAAGAACAATAGAATTTAGAACGAAGTAAATTGAAGCTTATAATAGGTATGGAAATTTTTTCTGAAAGCGTTCCGCTTTATAGTAAAAATTTTCCACTGTCGAACAACGCTAAACAATACATGTTAGACGGCAGAGACTGATAGAGATTATTTTAATTTTGTATTTTAAGTATTTTGTTCAGTTGATTCAAGTAGTTTGATTAAGATGGTGTATACTTAATTGAAGCGTAAAATAGGGGGTGAGAAAAGAAAAAAAATCGACTGAGAGAAGCCATTTCTGCCTAGGCCGTCCCATTGAAGTAGGGTAACGGCTAACTATGACCTAACGAAGGACAAAATTACAGACAAGCCGACGCAGTAGCAAACTGTGTGGAAGACAATAACAATTGAAGATCCCATCACCTGAAGAGTGAATCAGTGAGAAATTATTCGCTTATAAAGTAATGATAATGTGGAAATATTAATCTGCAAAAGACACTTACCTGCTGAGACTTCACCTTACTAGACGCCATCTCTAAGTGTAAGAATGACGAATAAATGAAGAAGTAATGTAATTTAGATATCGGTAATGATCGGTACTTTCCGTAGTGATCGACACACGTAATCGTGCTAATAGTAGCGAAGGCACGAGAAGGAGGTGGGGACTAGCACTCCGGCGACTGACGGAATATACCGAAGATATGCTAGCTAACACTTGGGAAAATACAGCGGCGATGAGCGGTGGGAGGCCTCTCACTCGCTCTTTCTCTCCCCCTCTCTTTCTTTCTTTCTTTTTTTCTTTCTTTCCTTCTTTCTTTCTCACTCTGTAATGATCTTCCTTCTTGCCTTCCTCTTATGCTGCAAAGTCTCTCTTTCTCTCTCTCTCTATATATATTTATATATTTATTACACAAGTGTATGTATTTCTCTCACTCTAGATATAAAGAGTGAGATGTGACGCTCATACATACATACATACATACATACATATATATATATATTATATATATATATATATATATATGTATGTATGTATGTGTGTGTGTATGTATGTATGTAGAATAGATCTTTATTTGTTATTTCCTTATTTCTCTCGTAATATTTTGGACAATTACATTTTGTAAAAAACAAAAACGCCAGAAATAATCACAAAGAAAGCAGTGTGGATTTAACTTGCCAAATTTAATAATTGGATCGTAAAGAAGCATATTTATATTCCTGATATCACCCACATCTCCCTCTATATATGTATGTATGTATATTTGTATGTGTGTATGTATGTATGTATGTCTGTGTGTGTTGTGTGTATATATATATATCTATATATACTAGCATGAACACACTATCTTAAAGATAGCGTTTCACATTGACAATTGATATTGTATATTGTGACGAAT
>JAOPJM010001738.1:14559780-14573309 GCA_027124095.1 Muusoctopus leioderma
TGGTACTTTATTTTATCGACCCCGTAAGGATGAAAGGCAAAGTTGACCTCGGCGGGATTTGAACTCAGAGCGCAGTGCGCACTGAGACAGAAAGAGTACCGTTAGGTATTCTGTCCGACACGCTAACGACTCTGTCAATTCTGTTATTCATAAACACCCTTCCATAACGACAATTACTACAAAAAATCGTATTATATTGATAAAATAATTTCTTCTATTCTGCATTCTATTACACGCCTGACGATAAAATCAGTATTTATTAAAAGCCTATTTTTCAGTTGCTGTTTGAACTAACTAGAAAGTAATTTTTCATGGTTACATTAGAAGCAGTCGTATCCTGGGTAGTTTGATGTGTGTATATTTAGAATGCGCATGAATCAAAATTTAATTCTATAAGACACAAACCATACTAGAAAAGCCAACTCAACAGTTTCAGTAATTTTAGCAGATTATTTAAGTTGATCAGTTTGCATTTAACAATGAAATAGAGATGTTTTGGGTTTTTTTTACTGCTTTTGTCTAGGGAGAAGGCAGTGCCCATCACACTATTTTCAGGGGCTCCGAGACTAGTGGGAATGAGGGAGGGAGGGAGGAAGATATCCTCAGACCGGAGACCTGGCCTGAATGCTTACAATGAGTGGGCTCCGCTAAAGGCACCCAAGAGCCAGGTGGTGGTGTTAAACTGGGCGACAGATTAAGTCTACCACCCAAGTAGTTCACGGCGGGATTTGAACTCAGAACGCAAAGAGCCGGAATCAATACCGCGAGACCCTCGTCCGACGCTGTAATGATTCCCCCAGTCCACCGCCCCAGACAAGTACTTTATTCATCTACCCTGAAAAGATGAAAAGTAAAGTTGACCTCGGCGGAATTTGAACTCAGAGCGTATTGAGCCGGAACGAATACAGTATAGCATTCTGCCCGACGCGCAAATGATTCTGCCAATTCGACGCTTGTCATATAGAATGAAAGAAAGTTAGAAAGAATGAGAGACGCTAATTTGTCTTTGCCATGGTCTAATATTTTGGTGGCTGTAATCTGTGCTGCATAAAAGATGGCAAACTTCTAGCAAACATACCTCTGTTCAACCCTTGAGAACAGCAAGAATGTTACACACTGCAGTCCTTCCTTCCTCGAAAAATTTAAATATTTATACTTACGTATATATCATAAACAGATATTTTGATGAGAGGTACATTCCAGATATTTGAGCAATAGGACAAGATATTTGAATCTATAGGGACCCTCCGACGAAAGGACCCCTCCCAAACATTGATTTCTACATTACATCACTGCACACTAACCTACAACTGTTTTATTTCATGTTTTCGCCAGATGAAGGGTTGGGAGTTTGTATTGTGTAATTGGCACTTGCATGGTCAATACATTTAATTTCTCAATGTGATGACGCTGTCTACCCACTTGTAAATTGTTACCATATGGTCTGAACAACCCACGGCTACAGGGTAAGATTGCTGGATGTTTCTAGTTGTCAGTCCTGCGTTGATCTCCTGTACACTTGTTTAATGGGTAGACAGGGGAGGAAGGGTAGCACCCATGATCCTGTTCGAGGCCTCGGTGACTGCTGAGATGAAGGGAGAAAGTTATCTTCAGCCAGGAGACCTCATCCAAATCATTGCAACAGAGTGGACTCTCCTAATGGCACCCAAGGATCAGGTGTCAATGTTCCTTCTAATGTTTAGTAGTTAATGTGCGCAAAAATCTCAGGAGGGGCAATTGTTTTTTCCTGTAACAAAAGTATGTACACATTGAATGCTTTTGCAAATGTAAACTTGAAATTGTTTCAATATAATGGTGGCACAGCCTATCTCTCATGGCTAATAAAACTGTATTTGAATGTTTTAATGAGGGCCTAACAAAACCCGCACACACACACACACACACACACACACACACACACATTCACCTAAACGGTTTCTCAGCTTGGGTGCCGTTAGTGAAGTCCACTTTGTTGTAATCGTTCGGATTAGGTCTTTGGTCTGAAGATAACTTTCTCAGAGTTGATTCATTTTGCTAAACCTAGGTCACAGCCCGCATTAAATGCAAGGAAGTTTCCCCCAATATCCATCAACTTTGCAAGGTCGTAAAACTCTTCATTTTGAAGTACAAGTACCACTGTATGAGCAAAGTTTGAAATCATTTTAGATTTATTTTTCTCTTGCATAGAAAATTTGAAATCATTAATCTGTTTAACTACCACTGTATGTTCAGCTAGAAAATCATATTTTATAAATAAGGTGTTAAATTGTTAATCACCAAATTTGCAAATGTGAAGTCACAATCTGCAATTGCGGAAAAATCAAAACTTAACAATTCTTGAATCTCATCTTCAAGAAACTTTTCTTCTAAATGAATACGAAGACGATTTAAAACAGTCAACAGCGAACTTGTATATCCCGTTACGTTTTCTTCACGTTGTTGGCTTAGCAAACCTTTGACGTTGTCACTCCATGAAATATTGTCTCCCAGATACTGCTTTTTATCTTGTTAATTTTGCCTCGCACAAAATGAAATTATTCAGTCATTCGTCGTCAAGCCAAAATTTTGCAGAATCTTGTACAGTGCAACCAGTTCTTCAAAGCCATCACTTAAAATATATAAGGCTACTTTGTAGTGTGATGTTTATCATTTCTTCTAAAAATATTTAACCTCAGGGTCATTTGACTTATCTTCTTCAAAGCATGTGATCTGTAACTCATATTTTTTTTATCATTGCCTGCAGTACGAAGTGTCTAGATAACCAGTTGACAACATTAAGTGGTCTAATAGTAACAACATTTTCAGGGGTCTTTGTGATTTCTTTAAATTTGCATCTTCTAACTGTAGATCGATAAAACAAGTTATAGATTGTTCTCATCAGTCTCGATATCTGTTGTTAACTTGATTTCTTTTCATCCCCAGATCTTCACGGTGTGCTATACAATGTTGCTGACCAAGTGTGGAATGTCCTGTTTCACTCTTACTGTGACACCATTAACTCTGCTCAACGTTACTGATGCTCCATCAGACGTAAACATCACTATTTTATGGAGTACATGTTTTTTCTCTTCATACAGTTGATTGATCGCTGAAACAATAGAAGCATCGCACGCTTGCAGAACTATTCCACCAAAAGACGTTTTATACACAGTACAAGCCTTAGATCTGAATTTGAGGTACAGAACGAGACATTTGTTGACAGATATGTCTGTGGTTTCATCAACTGTTAACGTGTGAAAATCTGCTGATGCTATTTTTTCCAATATTTCCTTCTGAACAATATAGTTGATAGTCTCCAGAAACTCAAACGCATAATTTTTACTTCACCAGCTGTCTGTTAATGTTCGTTAATGTATTGATCTGAATATAAAGATTTATTGATTTGAACAGCTAAAATACACTTTCGCTCAAAAACTTCGATCTCCTCTGGGTTTGATAATTTTCCTCTGACTCATCTGCATTTTCACGTAACATGCGTAACACTCCTGTAACGATTAATGACGCCTGAGCTTTTGTATGCCATCCAAATAAGATTTACCTGCCAAATGACGCTTCAAAAAGCCAAATTTTCAAATACCATCCCACTTCTTTCCACTAGCTAATTCTCCAGTAAATGTTGCATCACGTCAATACAAAGAGATAACTTTAATTTCCAAATCACACATGAATATTTCTCGTAGCTGAGCGTTCATGACCTCATGAGATTTCGGTATAACAGACTATTTTGTTAGGCCATCCAACTTTAAACAAACTTACAGTTCTTTTGCGCTTCACGCCCTTCGCTTCTTTTGAATTCGACATAGTGAAAATTAAAACTGTTTGCAATAAAAACTCAGTAAGTTATCAATAGAATTTATAACAGTCCTTCATAAACTTTATGATATGAACAGTGTCGGCCAATCATGGTTGCAGCTGTACTTCTGCTGTACAAACCGGAACATGAGAGGTGACGTGATGTAAATTAGTGATGCGCTAATGAGGGAATTTGAAAATCTGACTAACTAGTTAACAAAAACAGTTAGCAAAGAGATTATTTTCAATAAGTATAATTATTGAAATAAGAAATCTCCATTATAAATATATAATATGTATGTAATTTATTCACATACGACCACCACCGGCCGACAGAATGGCGAATGCGTTACCCTGGAGAATGGGGAGGGAGATGCGCTGAAAGAGCCAATCCATCTCATATGGCTCATTCTTGCATATAGCAATTCCTATCCTGATCGAAGTAAGTAGGGAGGTGGTTCGGGGACCCAGAACGCCTGATGTTTCCACTGTTATGGGTTCAACAAGAAACCTATTGGAGAGCAGCCGATACTTAGCCGGCTTGTGTCTGACGCTGATTTCGCCTGGGTCTGACGCTTATTTCGCCAGGTTGCTACTGGAGAAAGTATCGCAGAAAGTTGCGTCCCGGATAAGGAACTTACCAACTCGGAACGGGAAGATTGCGATGCCGTCCGATTTTTTACCGTCTCCTCGGTCTAGCCCCACCGGTTCCAGCTGCGATGGAAATCCAGCCACGTTTAACGATATCGTTGAAAGCAGCATGTCGAGGGAGGCGGCCGGCACTGAATCGGCATGAGAGAGGGTGGAGTCCAAACGCGTCTACTGTTAACCCGCAACGGCATTTATGTTGCTCACAGCTTCGAAGACCGAGTTTGAGTGACACACCGATGCGGAGAGTCGTTATCCAGCTGGGTACCAGTTGAATGTGAGGGTATGACGCTCAGCCAAGCGCCGCTGTGGGGCTGGGAGGTGGAGCTGAAATACGCTAGTCGGTGCTGATCAAGTTGGTGCACAAGGTTGTCTGAGATTTTATCGAACTGGATGGCGTGCCATTTGTGTTGGGCTGATGGTACGTCCATGGGGTAAAGGCTGAGTCGGGTCCAGGTCGCATGGGCAGTATCGTATGCCCTGATCGTTGTAGGTTCTGTGGTGTTGTGGAGAACCCTCGTTGCCACGACAAGAGGCCGACAAGAAGCCGATGGGGAAAGGGGGACCGAAGACCAAGGCCACTGTATCTGACAGGGAGGGTAGCTTGCTGCTATCCGGTGTCATCGAACTGTACACTGCATATTTCCTCCGCACCGCGACGGATGGAATTTTCAAGTTCAGCGAGGCAGAGTGCATGACTGTAACAGAGGGCGCTGCGGAAGGTATACAACAGTTTCGGCATCGCAAAGCAGTTCCTCATGAGGAAAATGGTGGATATGCGTCAATAAAGTGTAGCCTGCTCACAAGTGTTTCGAGCTGGTTGGGCTTGGATTTGAGGGTCGATTGGATTGTGGGCGGGAGGACCGGTGAAACATGGATGAGGTCGTCTTCTTTCGGTGTCACCTGCACCTGGTGAAGTGTCGATCGCACGTTCCTGACTGAGGCCACAAAACCCTCTGTCGTAGCTGATATTCACGACTTCAGATTTGGCTGAGTTGATCTCCAGGCCGATCATTGACAAGGCAGGGACTATCGAGTTGTTATAGCAGATTGTATCAGCAGGCTCGCCTATTGTCGCATCGTCCAAGAGCCAAACATTAAAAGGTGTCGTGATGCTACGTGTGATATCAACACCAAGTGCAAAGAGAAGATGGCCTAGAGGATCGCCCTGCTGGATGCCGGTGGAGGATGAAATGATGTTATCGGCGGCGCGGATCATGCTTGGTGACCCGTATGACAAATATGCCAATGAGTAGACGGACGGAGCTCGACTAAAGTAAACTTCCAGAAAGTGGTCTCGACACAGACAGTTGAAGGCATTTCTCATGTCGAGCTTTACAAGATGTCGGGAGACCATCGATCCGGACTGGGGTAGGAAGTCTTCTATGAATTGTCTAGCGGCATGGACGGCGCCCTCACAACCGCCCGCTACACCAACCCCGAGCTGCACAGGTCTCAATTCTATCCCTAGTTCACAGACGATGGACTTACAAATGACTTCCGCCTCTAGCCTTCTTCCTCAGTGCGGTCAGATTGGCTGAATAGAAGAGATCGCGAGCGTAGGGATTCAGGACACCGTGAATGAGTCTGTTAGTGAGTTCCACAATCGAACTCAGTAGACGACGACCGGTTTCCGCAGTGTGAGAAGACACCAAATCATTGAGGTGACCAGGCTGGATGGAGATCGTCGGCACCTCTGCTGCTGCTTGCGGTGAAGGATCTCAAGGCAGATATGATATTTTCCTCGAGGGCCACATACATAGGGTAGGGATTAGGTAGAGGTATGGGTCTGAGATTAGCTGGTGGATCGAGGTGCTTAAGTGGGGGAGCAGTCATTACTTCCTCGGTGGGGTGAAGGACGAAGTCATCCGAGGCGATCACTCTGACCGCTGCTGAGACGTCGCCTTCGACGAGTTTAGCATTGACATGGTTACGTAAACATTTTGAGTCAGTATCAGCGGAGGAGGACAGCAGGCACATACTTGGACTATGGATATCGTGGGCGGACGCTTTTGGGATGGGTGTTTGGCCTAAATTCGATAGATTGTTCTTGATTAGCGTCGCTAGGGACATGCTACCTCTATCAGCACCAGTAACGGGCAGACCGAGGGTTAGTGGAGCGAAGTAGAGCAGGCGCCCCCAATCACTAGGACGATTGGAGTCCAATGCCTTGTTGATTGAGGAGGTGATGGGGTCGGCTGCTAGCGTACGTGCTGCTTTCGGGTATTTCAGGGGTATTCTGCGAAGCCTCCTAAGACGAGCGATGTTTTCCAGCGAAGCCTGAGCGTCGAATGGGTTCGCTGTGTCGTTCGGTGTTGTGGCCGGCTGTTGCTGCTCAGACAAGGACAATAGGCAACTGCTACATTTTCACGTTGAGATTGCTCCAGAGGCTCGTCGGCTTAGGTTGACGCAGGATAGGTGGTGGAAATTACTACATCCAGAGCAGACTCGACCTTTCTGACGCCTATTAACTGTGGCGCAAGTATTGCAGAATTGTTCCGGCTGGGTAGTGGGTCAGGCTGAAGATCGGGAACTGAAGAGCTATTCGGCACCATGAATATTATTATTGTAAGGTTTGCAGGTTGGCCATTTTAAGTTCGTCCCTTTTTTTTCTTTCTTTTTTTGTTAGTCCTGTTAACTTTTTAAGATAAATACGAACGCTCTAAAAATTTGCTGGGGGATAGTGACTGTTCAAACAAGATTTCTATGTGGTCCCAAACTGTTCTTAGATACCAGGTTCAAAGATTCAGATCCAAGGAAGTGGGTTAAGGACAGCGATATATGCATGGAAAGAGAAGTGAAGGGGAAGAGAGAGAGAGAGAGGGTGTGTGGAGGAGGAAAGAAAGATTAAAAAAACATTAATCCATAAATAGATTCCGTAGAAGTTCAAAAAGGAAAATAATAGAATAGAAAACAAAAAAAATTAAATTAAAAAACAAAATTAAAGAGTTAAGATTAAAATTAAGATTGGGATCTACTAGCTTTCTTCTAACCCCCCGAAATTTACTTTTTAAAATGTTTTAATAGATCTAATGGATGTAGTTTTGAATGACAACAAAAATCACAAGTAATCTTTGCAGAAAAAAATAATTAAAAAGTTACCCATTGGACATTTCAAAACGTACGAATTCGGCAAGTCTACCTCTAATTCTTATGAGAATGGACATTGAAATGATAGTATCTGAATTTTACACAACAATGTAATCTACTTATCAAATCCTTATTGATTAATCAGTTACGTAGATAGTTAACCTAAATGGCTATTTTCAGAGCTTAGGTAGTATGATTACGTTATATATTTTTAAAGGTGAGTCGTTTCACTGGATCGAAATTTACGTAATAACAATTGAAGTCGATAGGACTGGAAGATTACACACATGCGCCCCACCTCCTCCGATCGAGAACAGGTGGTGTTAATGATTAAACAAAAAACTCAGGTTCTATCAACTTTAGGCATTTATATCGATACCAAATGCAGTTGCGAAATGAAACCTTAACCGAGAATTCGCTTCATCGCCACTCTGCCATGCGCATGAAAACTAAAGAAATTACTTTTTTTTTTGCATAGACATCAAACCTGACATTTTTAGTTGTGACGTTTAGGCTTTTCAAGAGTTAAGTGTGTGAAAATTGTTCCAAGTGGGAATCGAAACTGGTACGCGATTTAGTAGAAATGTGCTCTCTACACAATTTATTTTTATTTAATTTTTAATTGTAAGTTTAGGCCTCGTCCACCGATTCGGGCATAATGATCTAAACACAATAAATATATAATTACTTCAACGGCCTTTTCTTTCAATCATTTCGTCTATATCTTGGATTAAGAAAGGTTTTTTTTATTACAGTTGCACCATTTACAAAAAGAGTTTCCTAACTAAAATAAATCTCGCCATTAAGCGAGAGGTAAGCTTCCGGAGAGAGTCCGCGAACCGGTTTCGATACTTAGTGTAAGTTAATTCATTTTATTTACAAGGCTAATACTCTTGTGAATGACATGAACGTCACACATTCTCTTCATTTATAAATTTGAATCTTAATAACATCAATTTTTCCAGTCTCTGTTAACTGTCGTGTAAGAGAGGTAAGCTGCCGACGAGTAGAGTCGGCGTTGCCGGTTTCGATTTCGATTTAAGGTTGTAGCCATTTTAATATTATTCATGTGAAAGGTATGAACATCACAATCTCATTCCCTAGACCATTATAAATATGAGGCCTTGACCAGGGAAAAAAATATCAACATATTTGCGAAAACGTGTTCGGCTTCGATATCAAAGTCTAAAAAAAATAAAGTGAATACATTATATACAACTCGTTTCTCAACTGTATAGATAAAGTCTGTAGTAAACTGCAAAGAATAATATATTAACACAGGTTAATATATTGTTTTACTTACTACATTTCATTAACTATTTTATAGAGAAAAAAAAAATTACAAAACGAATCCTAACAAAGTTATCTTGATTAGATATTAGAAAGTTTGCATCACGGAGATATATCAGTAGCAATAATAGATTTTATAGCTAAAATTAATTTCAAATATTTAATGCACTTAAAGTTTATTTGTTAAAAACTTCAAACAAATTCGTAAGTTACACACAAATATTCCCAATGTAACGTGATGGCTTAGCAAATTTAAAAATGACGTCATCTCTTATTAGCATAAAGTAATAAATTTAGTCTCTACATCAACTTAATTAATTTCATAGTCATTAAAATTATAAATGATTCATTGCAGGTCAAATATAATATTTTGTCGAATTGTACTTAGAAAATATTTACATTGCAACAAAATAGAAAATACGGTGAAGAGGGAGAAAATAATAATACAATGCAGTCATTCATTAACATAGCGATTGGTACTCTCGTACTCAAAGTTGTTTTATTTTTAATTGACTTATAAATACCAAATGTTTGTTTCAACAAAAAATAAAAAATATTGTTAGCATATTAATTTTCAAAAATAGTCTATTGATATTTTAATGAGTTACTTTTACAAAATTCCTGACAGCAAAATTAATTCTCGTTTGCATAAAAATGCATGGGTATCAGCCAGAATTCAACAAAATGGCGACCAGTGAACAGAGCGATGAATCCTTGTACCCTATTGCTGTTTTAATTGATGAATTAAGAAATGAAGATGTTCAGGTATTTATTTTTCATCATCTTTATAAATGTTTTCATATTTAAAGTAAATAACACTGTATATTTGATCGTTGTTTTGTGTGAACCGGTCATTATTTATCGTTCCCTTTACCGCCTGTCTACTGTGTTCTTCTTTCCTATGATACCGTACACAACTCGTGTGTCCTCTTTAACACTTTTAAATACATCTTTTACTTTCATTCCATTGAGCAATTTGGTTTCTAATTTTGTTTAAATAATATAATATTGAACCACGAAATCCTTCTAATATTATGTTCTATAGTATTGAGGATTACAGGACTTGCTACATATGTGTGTGTGTATATATATATGTATGTATTTTCCGTGACGTTGTTAATTGTTTTTTATCCCATTTTTTCCTATTCTCATCCCATGAACTAATTATTTAATTTCTAAATAGATTTTTATTGCCTTACGCTAACCCTAACATGATTAATGTTAATTGAAAGTAAGATCTTGCGGGTCCTTCCTCAACGCAGATTATAATCTTCAGTATAAATAGTTGGAATATGGCAACTTCTTTTTTACTTTCTGTTTAGCCACTCGCATAAAAATAAAAATCGAAGAACACTCCATAATACTAATATTCTTTCTTTGGCGTATCCCTTGGGAGTATACGATTATTTAACATCTTATCTGTTTTATTTCTGAATGCAATTCCAGGTTTCATTTACTGTTGATTAGTGAAGTGTCAAATTTCCGTCACTATTATGATATATTTAATAACCTATGTGTAAGATAACGTCATTGTCAGACTTTCTGAAAACTAGAATACTTTTATAACAGAATTCGGAGTGAAATGATTTAGAATTTTATTAAATTAGTATTTGGAAGTGTCATTCCACTCCTTTTACCTAATGAAATATATTTACAAACTCGGTGTTGATATGCACGGGGGGGGGGGGGATAATAGTATAATGATGTTTCAGTAGGCTATCTTTAAAAGGTGTTTTTTTTTTTTTTTTTAAAGGCGTTGTTAGATTCCTTGACTAGAATTCTTTTTAAATTTTAATCTATAAACTTAAACTATGCTGTTGTGATGTGAAGAATGGGTATACTACTTGCTACTTCTTTTATGGTTTTTATTTCATTTTTTTTGTTTTATTTAATGAAAATGCTAATGGTTTTCGAAGTAAGATGAACTACGTCTTGGTCACATTAGAGCTCACATTAATCAATATCTTATGACTTTCTCATTAATTCTCTGTATTTTAGTTTTTTCACTATGGCTATTATTTTTGAATAACATTTTTAGACGTCATTTTTCATTAAAGTTCATCACGTCATTTAATGTTTCATCATAGCGTTTTTTTAATATTATGTCTGTGTATAATATATATATATATATATAATTTCAATATTCATCTATAGCTCTTCTCTGATAAATTAGTTGAGTGTTTTTATTAAAAGCTACTGTCAGTGTTATTTTATCAAAGATGCAAGCAACATAGTGGTAAGATCATGGATGGGCAAAATTTGCAACCCGGTTTCAAATCTTGTTTGGAGCCATTCCACGTTACATAAGTTACTAATATCTCTTGGGAAAAGCCTAATTTTAGGAAAACACTGTCACTTTTTAAGATGGAAAACCAATTCATAACACTTTCCTAGTTCAGGCTTCATACATTAGAGAAGAGAAAAATTCTTTCATATAAATTTAATTTCGAATCGTATGAAAATGTTAAATACATGTCGTTGACATGTTCCAAACAATTCGCAAGAGTTGAATTAATTGCATTTTTATAGTGCTACGTTTTGAGTATTAGTGTTCTTTATTTTAATCTGAGAACTCGATAAGTTTTGACACTTATAAATATTTGTTCACAACCTTAAATGTTTATAATCTGTTTAAAGACTGAGACCTCTTTAGTTTTCAATGTTGGCATTAATTGGACTAGTTTCCAGTTTCCTTTTTCTGCCGCTGAAATACCTAACTTTGTCGACTCTTAGTCTTCAAAAGACTGCTTCAGCTTTTTAATTCTGCATTCTAGCTTGTCAAATCTATTTGTACTTTTAGATTCGATAAACAACCAGCAAATTAATATATATATATATATATATAATGGATTAAGTGACGAGACATTTACTGATGAAAGGACTCAATACTGGCGGAAGTCACTGCCTGTGTTTCCAGAGGATGGCATTTGTCCTGCCCCCCCCCCCCCCCCCCATCTTCACTTACTATCATTACCAGTTCTATCCACACTCCATCACACTTGTCACTCTGCCTCTTCTCCTCTTCCATGTTTGGTTAACATTGGACCTATCCATACCCATCCACCTACATATCCTCCCCATGTGTCTGACAATGGACCTCTGCCACTCTCTACATATCCTTCCAGTGTGTCCCTTAATGTGCATTTTACACTCTCACACGCCCACCAACCACCACCCCAACTCTGCTTGCTGCCCACCATCATACAGCCACTACTTTTCTCCTTATTCTCACCCATCCTTGATGCCAATGCTATCTTAGATCCAACACCCAATATGTAGTTTCCACTTTCCTCTCACCATCACAACCATTACTCTTTACTCTTATACTCATACTCTGTCCCCTCTCCATGTCCCCGTCTCACCATCATACAACTACTTTTCCCTTATACTTATACTCTTCCTACTCCTGCCCTCTCATAATCTCTGATTTCCCATTCACACCCATACTGTCACACCTTCCTTCCCTCTTGACCTCTCCACACCTATACTCTCTCTTCAAATTCTCAGCTTCCCCCTCTCTTCAAATTCTCAGCTTCCCCATACTTTCACCCATACTCGTACTCTTTTCCCCTCTCACCCTCCCATACAAACCTATTTCCTATTCACATTCTCAAGTGTGTTTGCCCTCATAGAACGGAGACTGTAGAGTAGGGACTCTTTAGCCTGCTAGAGACAAGGCACCCTCTCTAGTGCTGGTGCCATGATAAATGCACTGTAAAGTCTGGGGATCGTTTGGAGACAACACAGGGTCGAGAGGGCGCTATAGTCATGTCTTGGACATGACAACCTCTCTAGTGTTGGTGCCAGAATAAATGCACCCAGTACACTCTGTAAAGTGATTGGTGATAGGAAGGGCATCCAACAGTAGAAACCAAACGAAACATACGTGTGAGGTGTGGTCCCCTGACCCGTCTAGGAGAGTGGTGACTCCATTCACAATTGATGCAGGCCGAAACCACCCATCCAACCCATGCCAGCATGGAAAATGGACATAAAATGATGATGATGATGATGATGACTTATCTGACTCAACTACACCCTTTCTAGGTTTACCTCAGCAACAACCCCCCCCCCCCTCCAACTCTATGTCAGCAACAGCACCATCTGTTCTCATTTCACCAACTCTTGTAGGTGAAATAAACCTTGAAGTCAAGGAGATGCAGGTGGAGGAGAATGGGAGAGGTTTGTTTTAACTGTTTGTATGTAACATTATTAAAATGCAGCAATAATAGCAGACCTGACTTTATTCAGCAAACCTGATTAGCGGTGAAGATGTAAGCAGATTAGTGAAGAAATCAATAAATAAATGTGGTGGTAAATTATTTGATATTAATTATTAGTGAACTGGTTGTTATGTCGAGATCGTTACAAACACTAATACTATCTCTTCATGGAGTTATATATACTATAGCAATATTCTGGGTGATTAATGCAAAACCTGACTTTAAATTCTTGATTTTCTGATGCAGGCATGGCTGTGTGGTTAAGAAATTCGCTTCGTAACCACGTGTTTTCGGGTTTAGTCCCTCGACGTGGCACCTTGGACAAGTGTCTTCTACTGTAGCCTCGGGCCCACCAATGCCTTGTGAGTGGAATTGGTATACAGAAATGGTATAGACAGGCCTGTCATATCTCACATAAAAAATAACACACTTATTTGGAATGGATACCTGGGAGCTATCACCAAGGAACTGAGCGGTCCCATGATA
>JAOPJM010001738.1:14588030-14598082 GCA_027124095.1 Muusoctopus leioderma
GACGTCCGGCCGTTTGGTGATCAGTGTTGGTGACAGGAAGAGCATCCGACCGTAAAAATTCTGCCTCTATAACTCTCTCCGTCCAACCCATGCCAGCATGGAAAAACGGACGTAAAAAGCGATGATGATGATGATGATATATATTATAAATATAGACATAATATATATATACATATATATAAATTATAAATATATAGACATAATATATATATATAAATTATAATTATATAGACAATATATATATAATATAATTATATAGACGTAATATATATATATATATATATATATATATATTTTATAATTATATAGACGTAATATATATATAATTATATAGACGTAATATATATACATATCATATACATATATATAATAGGACTTAAATGTCCTTTTGTACAGTGCCTGGGAGGGGTGGGTGAGTTTTATAGATAATGGGCCATAATGTTCTTCCCCACATACTGCATGTATTGCTGGTGTCTCATACATGCAAATACTGATGCAACTTTAAAAACTGTTCTGGTCATGATATTGGAAACAGGGGTCACCAAAAGGGTTCATTTTGTGCTCCAGTAGTTGATAATCCTGTGCAGCTTCTTAATGCTCCTATTTACTGCAAAAAAACTGCCTGAATTTTCTCCAGGCATATGAGAGCCTGTCTTCTTTATTTCCTTTGTTTATATTCTGCATAAAGATTTATTTCAGCAGTTATCGTCCGGAACATTTCAATAGGAGAAAATAAAAGGAATAATTGATTGGTTTTGAGTCAATGGTAACTAATTGGGTCCGGAAGAAACTGGACCCAATTTTGAAAAGAGATATTTGTTAAATTTTCATTCAATTGTTTTTCTGGAATATATTTGTTTTCAATATCACTGTCAGGGTTGCTGTCACTATTGGGAATTGAAATATCCAATTCTACATCCAGCATGTGGTTATGCTTGTTGCATTTTTCACTTGCTGCTGCTATTTCTTCTTTCAAAAATCCTTCAAATTTGGAGTTGCTATTACTGAATGTGAAACTGGTAGCCATTGGTTTCAAGTGTAAAAGGATACAGAAAAGATAACGATGTGGAAAAAATATCACTCAAAATTCAGAGAACACAAATTTCACATCATAAAAAGTCTTAGGTACTGCATGTGTTTATGTAGTGAAGTCACATGTTATCACTAATGTAGTAATGAGATTTATGTTTATATTCTCATTTGAATATGAATAGGTAATTACAGGTGTTATGGGGCAGGTTGGTAATCTAGGATCATGAAAAGTTTCAGGTGGATTTGTAACAAAAGGGTTGATCTTTCTTCGGCCTCTGGTAGTTACCTTCTCTTAACAAGATAGTCAGTATAATCTTTTCTAGCAACTAGCACCTCATTTTGTCGGTTGGAAGTAATGTGATGCTTTTGTCATCTTGATGAGCTTTGATGGTATTCCCGTTTCTTGTTTTGAAGGTGTAGTTTCAAATCATTTTAGTGATCTAGACAAACATTTTTAATGTCAATTAGCTTCCACTTCTGCTATACATTTTTAGACTGTTAAACTCATCTTTTCTAGTTTGAATTTAAAAAAAAAGATTTTGAGCAGTTTTCACTATGATGTCAGGTACTATATTTATTTTCATCTGTGCAGGCTGGGTTAATACTCGTGAACTTTATATGGGAATAATGCGTATAGTCATCTAATCGACACAATCGGTGTTGAAGGTGGACCTAGTGAAAGTATAGTAGCTAGAGTAAAGAAGGTTGGAAGAGATCTGTAACCTCTCTTTGCAACAAAGAGCCTTTCTCCTGTGCCAAAGACACTGAAGTATGTGTGTGATACTGCATGGTAGCAAGATACAGGCATTGAAGATCTAAGACATGTGGAGGCTGGAGAGAAGTAACTTGTACGATTTGTTGTGTGTGTCATGCAAACTTGCTTGGAAACTAGAACACAACTGAGCTGAAAGACTGACTGGATATTAAAGGTATCCTCCTGATATATGCTGAAGAAATGTCTTCAATGATATGGACATGTGAAGTGAATGGACAATGAGTGCTGGTGTTAAAAGTATTGAAGGTACCTGTTGCAGATGAAAACTTAAAGTTGCCATGAGGTCGGATCTCAGTATGCCTCATTATGGATATGCAATAGGATTGCATTGAGTAAGGTATATGATGACTGAGAGCAAACCAGTAAAACTGAGCCTAACAATCCAGAAGGGATAACTCCTCTCAAATATTAAGCATGTAATCTAAATCTCGGAATATTGTTTTTCTTTCTCATATTTGGGAACTATGTATAAAAATTTTAGTAATATTTTAAATCCTATAATGTAGTAAGGCTTTGTATTTATTAAGGCTATAATAATAATAATAAATGTATGGCTATAGATGGTGAAAGTGTACTGAGCTTATGCTGTTTTCTAGCCTAAGTGACTCGACATGGAGGAATAATTCTTTTCCTTCTTCTCTTCATCTATTTTAGAATTGTATCTCTTTGTAGTGTTAAGTATTGTGGACATGATTTCTTTTGTTCTCTTATTACATTGGCTACTTTTGCTAGTGATTACTGTGGTAGCCATCTTCATATATGGTCTTAAATCCTCTTCATACAATTACCATGTACCTTTTTTTCATGCTGCACTGGCATCAGAGAAAAATTTTCTCGCAGGTAGGAAAGTTTTTTAATCCACAACCAACTATAACTGTGCCTTGATTAACAGTGTTGTTTTATGTTTGTTTGTCTCATTTGTCTTTTCCTCTTCACAACCTCACTTCCCCAGAGCATTTTAGTATCTTTTTATACTTTTAGAAGACTTGTTGTTTCTTAAAGCTCTTATAAAACTTATTCAGGAAATTTATAACTTGTTATTCCTAAAAAACTCTTTAGAGGAGTTAACCTTGTTACAACCAAAATTGTAGCTATAATTTATTAATGGTATTGGCAAGATTTCAAGAATAAATATAAGATGAAAGCAGGTCTTGTATTTCATTTCTAGTAATGGAAATAATTATCCATTCAATGATACACAAGTCTTTTGACTTTATATTGAAATAAAATTACCTTAGAATTAGTGGGTTCATAAGTAACAAGTTATATTTACTTAATTTTTTAATTTAAACATTAATTTCAATATTTATATTTGTAGCATTATTAGTCTGCATGTTTATGAAGAGATTTACATTTTATGCTAAATACCATTAAATTTCTTTTGTCTGAATTATCAAATACTTTCCCCCCATTCACTTGTTCTAGCAATATTATTGTATGAATCACGTGTATGTGTAGTCAATAACCACACAGTCTTGTAACTTTTATCTCAAACATAAGCTATTATTTAACATACTGCTTTGTAATGTTCTCAAAAGTTTAACATGTTAGAAAGCCAATTATTTAATCCTTGGATCATTGCCATTTCTTTATGCTGCTTTGACCAGAAAGATATTTCTTTTTGAGTTCTGAAAGACTGAACTTCATTGTACTAACCTAAATCACTGCTTTAGCCATTATGTTGGGTATGAAATATTGATGATTTCATCAAATTTCAAAACTCATTACTAATAACACAACACTTATTTCCAACAGACTTGTATTGACACTAAATGAGTTTGCATGCAAGAGCTCAGCACATGTCCAGAATCAATGAAAGTGGTCTAAAAATTAGCCTAAAAGTTGATAGTGTTATTGTTTAAGGAGTAAATGCTAATCTCTGTGACTGTCCATTGACATTGTAAAGTAACATTGTTTTTTGCATGCTAGAAAACAGCCAGGAACATGATAGTTATCTTGTTCCTTTTGAAACTGGACCATAGCAATTTTTTTTTTTTTTTTTGTGTAGTGTCTTAACTATGACACACATACACTATCTGCTTCAACTGCTTAGAAATATTACATTATTATATTAGTCACAAGCTAATACTGAATTAAATTTAAGATCATGTGTTAATACAAATACATATATATGCTGTTGGCTGTAAATTAAATGCTTTAATTATTCTGGTGTAAAATATATCTTTTTTTATGATTAAGTTGACAGTTTAACATTTTAAATGGTAAGATTGTACTCTGAAATTATTCTGAAAATAAGGCCAAATTTGAATAATTTGGGGTAAATATATTTAGGCTAAAATCTCTATAAGGTTAATATGCAGATATTTTTTTCCCCTCTAGTATTACTGAGATCTTGGCTGATTCCCAGAATGATTCTTTTGTCTGTTCAGTCGCAGGAAAATGTCAGTTTCATAAATTTCTGCAGGATGATTTTTGAAAGACTATTGCAGTAAAGCTGTTTTTCAATTGACTTGGGTATTGATTTTTGTTTTGTTTTTTTGTCAACATTAAGAATCTAGCAACAACAAAAATGCTATGTAGGTTACTTCATTTATTTAAAATGTTAAATCTGTTATAATTTTACCAAAAGTAAATATTTAACATTTCATTTAGCGTATTATAGAAACACTGTAGGTCATAACTTAATATAGAATTAATTTTATATGAAGATTTTGATACATTGGTATCAATTATACTACTAACAACTGGTGATGAAATACCTATACAAAATTATACCTTCTTACAGAGTGGATAAATAGATTATAGGTATCTTGGAAAGAAAATATTTTTCTACTCACATTTGGAAAGGAGTATAGAAGGCAAATTTTCTGCAATTATAGAATTCAGTGACTTTATTAGTATACTGATTTGATTGAATATTTGTATGCTTTAGCCGATATAGAGTAGAAGAATCTTCTTGTGGAGAAAACTGCTATCTGGTGTCTTAATTGTATACCTTGAACTTAAGCAGATCTGCATGATAAATACACTTTACTTTCCTTCTAAAAGTTCAAATTGACATGTTGAAAGGCATCCTTGTGCTGGTATCGTAATGACATCACCTCTGTACCACCACTGCAGTTAAGGATATCCAATTGTAATAGCTGCAGGCAAAATTTAGTTAGAAATGCTAAAATGTGTTGGCTGAGTAAACATAGTGCTCGATACTGCTGCAAGTGTCGAAGGCCAATTTCTATGGAAGGCTGTTTTGGAAACCTGTCCAATCCATGCCAGCATAGCACAACCATAAAACCAATGATCATAATGTTAACTGATACTTTAAATAATTCAGACAATAAAATTGTTGAAATGGCTAGCAAACTGCTTTCTGTGATCAAGATTGTTAGAGGTGGAGTGTGTATGAATGAATATTACAGTAATACATGTTTTTCTCTAAAATCTGAGTTGAACATCTATCGAGTTGTTTATCTTTTTGCTTTATTATTTTTGATAATTTCACTTAATTTGTTACAGTTGGTTATTCCTATCACTCATAAAACATTCTTCTATTTCATCATCAGTTCTTGTTTTATGCATCTTGCCTCCATTGGTAATATCTGTGGCCTTTTAAAACTAACTATGATATTTAACACCAATTTACTTTAGTGACAGAAAAAGTGCTGCATTTTGGAACAATGTGCAATTTTCTGTATAACAAATAGTTATTTTAATAACTGTTAAATGGTTTCTGAATATTGCTTACAGGTTCATGTTCAAGATAGTGATATTATGTATGCATATGCTTGGTTTTCATTCTAAAACAGTTATTTAAAGTAAAGTTTTTTTTAAACTTTTCAGATACCATATATGATGAAGATGAAGTGTTGCTGGCCCTTGCAGAACAACTTGGAATCTTCACTCCTCTAGTTGGTGGTTCTGAATATGTCTATTGTTTATTGGTAAGTTGGGGATCAGATATCAAATTTGACCAAGTTTTACTTGCTGTTTACATATATATATATATATATAGTGTTGGTGACAGGAAGAGCATCCGACCGTAAAAATTCTGCCTTAATAACTCTCTCCGTCTAACCCATGCTTGAGTGTGGCCATTTCATTTATTTCACTAATACCTTTCTTATGCATGAGAAATACCTCCCTGTCCTTGTCTTACACACACACGCATTTATATGTATATTTTCTCTTTCTCTCAATACTGAAAAGTTTGAGTTCATTTTATTGAGCTTCATTGATATATATTAATTTTGGGATATGAGGCCTTAATTGTTTGATTAATGGTTTGATATGATGTAGTTTCCATGATATACAAACTAACTTTGATGAAATAGTCAGACATAACCTTGTGTTCAGTTGGAGACCTATATATATATGCTGAAAATACTTTTTCATGATGTGATTTCAGATATCAAGTTGACATTTGGCTGGCTGTCTGGTTTAAAAGTATTAAATTGTAAGGTTTTATTATAGTATCAGGATATTTAATTCTGAAATGAAATTATGCTTTCTTAGTTGCTTCATTCACATGATTGACTTGATATTTATTATGGTAAAAGGTTGTGAAGTGTTAAAAAAATGCTTAGGTGAAATTCCAATTATATTTTGGAAAGGAAGGCAGCATTATGCATACTGCCACATGCAATTGTTTCCTTCTTTGTGTTGCTTTTCAAAACAGCCCCCCCCCCCCATCCCTGAATGTGCTGAGCTGTTATAATTGCTAAATTTATTATAATTTTATATATATATTTTTTAATGTGTATATGAAGATGGTAAAATTAGGTATTTTAGCTTGCTTTTCAAAATGAAATATATTTATTTATTTTTCTAATTTGTTTCAGAAACCTCTTGAAAGTTTGGCTACTGTTGAAGAAACTGTAGTTAGAGATAAAGCTGTTGATTCCCTGAGGGCAATTGCTGCCCAACATTCGCAAACAGATTTGGAGAATCACTTTGTGCCCCTTGTTAAACGATTGTCGACTGGTATGTGTTAATTAGTATTAGATAATTCATTTGATATGTCAAATTTTAAGTATGGTGACTCATAATTTGCTTTTACTTTTTTAGGTGACTGGTTCACATCTCGAACCTCAGCCTGTGGTCTCTTCTCGGTGTGCTATCCCAGAGTATCTTCAAGTGTAAAATCGGAACTGCATCTGTAAGTTTTCTTTTCCTAACTTTGTTTTTATTTCAGCTCTTGTAGCTTTATTAATGAGTAGAATTTTATTACGCATTTGTTTTTGAAATATTATCTCGGTTTAAAATTTGGTGAGATCTTTTACTTTTGGAGAATTTTAGAAGCCTGCACTTACGTGTCTTATTTCTTGGCATTTACCAGTCAAAAACTTTATCAGATTTTTGAATACACTAGATTTTAAAGACCATGTACTGTGTTGGTGATAATAATAGAATTGTTAATTTTAACATTTAGTAGGTTATATGAAAAACATTCTCAGCATTTGTTTCCACCATATGATGAAATATATGAAATTGAGATTCTTTTGAAAACATTTATTGCTTTACTGCAAATTGTTTGTGCATATGTTAGGTTGGGAGAGTACTATATTTAACTATTATGATAGCAAGAAATATTGGCTTTTTTTATCTGATAACAGATGGATATTGATGAGAATTTGTAAAAGTAAGGAATAAAATTAATACAATTTATATTGAATATTCAGTTACATTTTAAGGGCTAAATATGAGAATTGGTCAGAAGTTCAAGATATTTAGTTGCTTATATCTTTGCGATGAAATTTGCACCTATTTAAGAATGAAATAGAGCATATCAACCTAGCTTGAGCTACCTTTTCTGTGACTAACACTCTATGATCTTCAAGAGAGATCAAGCTCTGCAAGAAAAATGTATTCCAGGCTCTGGTATACACAATTTCGTACAGCTATGAAACTCGGTCCCTCTGGATTGAGATCTCCATCATTTGGAGGTATTTGACAATTGCTGTCATAGAAGGATGTGTGTTTGCCACATTGACAGTGTAGGTGTTTAATTTCTAAGTTTGTTACTTTATGAAGCCACTATCATTTGAACTAAATACAACAGATGATAGTGGGTTTTGCAGTTGTTTGTAACATTGGTTTATCGAAAGAAGCTACCATAGTCTGAAAGTTTATTACCAATACAAGTAACGAGAGCAAGTAAATATTGTTTAAAGCAGGGCTTGATTACTGTCATCTGGGGTATGTGTTGCATATTTGAAATTTTTGTGGAAATAGTTGTGAATTTTCTTATTTTCTAAAGTTCATTCTTCTTTAAGTTTGGAAAGAGAAGATAATTAATCAAATGTTTGCATGAAAGCTCGATACAATGTAGGTGAATCTAACATGAGTCTATAAAGCTTTATCTAATTACTAAATGATAGTGCCTAATATGGCAGTTAGGAATTTAAAAAAAAAATTTTTTCCCACCTTGGCCTAGGACTGGGTGATTGTAGTAGCTGAAATGTGCAAGATAGCTTTAATTGTTGTAAAGTAGTGTCACTCATGATGAGTACCGTAACACAGAAATGGGTTTTAGTAGTGTTAATGTATCTTGTTATTTTTCAGGTGTTTTAAAACCTTATGTTTAGATGATACTCCAATGGTGCGTCGAGCAGCTGCTGGCAAGCTGGGTGAGTTTGCAAAGGTGGCAGACACAGATTACCTCAGATCTGACTTAATTTCATTGTTTAATAGCCTTGCTCAAGATGAGCAGGTAGGTTTACTTCAATTTATTTATATTTGTCTATAATATTTAGTATAGTAATATTTAGTTAAACTTTTTTTCATTTTTTTTAAAATTTATATTATTCGGTTCAGTGCCATTGAGATTTTCTGTGTCAATGGTTTGTGAAGGACTTTCCAGACCAATGCCTTATGAGTGAAATTGGTAGGCAGAAACTATAGAAACCTGTCTGTGATAGGAAGGGCATCCAGCCGTAGAAACCATGCCAAATGAAACACGAGCGAGACGTGGGCCACTGACCTGTCTGGGAGAGTGGTGAGTCCAATGTTGGAAGGGATAGAGGAAGGTAAACTCAGACCAGAGACCTGGACTGAATGTTTGCAATAGAGTGGACTCTGCTAAAGGCACCCATCAGCCAGATGGTGTTGTTAAACTGGGCGACAGATTAAGTCTGCCACCCAAGTAGGCTACAGTGAGATTTGAATGCAAAGAGCTGGAATGAATATCGTGAGGATCTTGTCCGATGCTCTAACGATTCTGCCAGTCCACTGCTCTAGACTGGTACTTTATTTTATCTAACCCAAAAGGATGAATGGCGAAGTTGACCTCGGTGAGATGTTAACTCAGAGTGTAGTGATCCAGAACGAATACTGCAAGGCATTCTGTCCGATGTGCCAACGACACGCTAATGACTCTGCCAGTTCACTGCCTATGCACAAAAAGATGAGATAAAATATATATAAACTAGGAGAAAACCGTTTGGAGGGCAAGGTTAAAGATAGTATGCTAGTAAATTGTGCAAAGCAGCCTGACATCAAACTAGGGGGTTCCTTCTGAATATAAAAATATAGTTAGAAGAGACAGCTGCAGTGGTGTGGGCATATGATGTAATTGTCTGTTGCAAGCTGAGTAAAGAAAAGTGAATATAAATTGTCGATGGAATACACCAGTGGCAGATGTGAAATAAATGGTGGAGGGATTTGAGAGAAAGTTGATTAGGTCAGAACTAAGAACATTGAACCTCACAAATGTGATGACACAGGGGAAGTTATGTGTCTGCTGAAAGATGTGACGTATTGTAGACATTCTCTGACAGATAGCAGAACGAAACATTGATGTGTGACAAAATATTGCTGTTGATGATTATGATGACAATGATAAAGATTATGATTATGAAACTGAGAACACTAAAGACGATGGTCATAATGGGATAATGGTGGTAGTGGTGGTGATGATGATGACAACAACGACAATGGCAGTGGTGATGATGATGACAACAACGACAATGGTAGTGGTGATGATATGATAAGACAGAAGATGTTGATGATGATGATGATACTGACACCCATAATGGCAGTGGTGATCAATCATTGCAATGATGATTATATGAGGAAATAGAAGAAACTATGATGATAAGGATAATGATGATGATGATGATAGGTATATAGAAGGTATATACATATATATACACACACAGAAACATATGTATATGTATATAAGGATGCATATATATATATATGACTTCAAAGCTCACATGCTAAACCAACTTCTCGATTACTACTACACACTGTCTCCCTCACTCCCTCTTCCCACCTAACTCCCTACCTC
>JAOPJM010001738.1:14615326-14631269 GCA_027124095.1 Muusoctopus leioderma
TTTTAATTACATACCATAATATTGTAGGTATTTATTGTAACTGCATAAATATACTATATAACACATTAAAATAATATAATTTTCTATGTCAGCAATGAGTACATAGCATCAAAAATTTTTTTGTCCCCCCTCCTTTTATTAAAGCATAGACGCCCTTGATACTACTCCCTACTTATGTTTAGGGAATACTGTTATTTTCAGAACATCTGGTCTAAATCATATCATAATCTAAAATTAGAAAGTTATGTTATACTTTTTTGTTCTTGCATGAATAGAATGGATTTTACAAATTTGTACATTTAAATAGCGATGATGCAATGTTA
The DNA here is from genome assembly GCA_027124095.1 of Muusoctopus leioderma. Taxonomy (NCBI): domain Eukaryota; kingdom Metazoa; phylum Mollusca; class Cephalopoda; order Octopoda; family Octopodidae; genus Muusoctopus; species Muusoctopus leioderma. The sequence goes on from JAOPJM010001738.1 coordinate 14,615,650, forward strand.
TTTTTACAGCTGGCTCTCTTTTGTTAATACTAAGGAGTGGAATCTTTTTTGTCAGTCAACCAAACTACAGCAAGTAATTAGGTTTCTTAGGGACACAACACAATGGCTATAGAAAGGTTTGAATTGATGACCATATGGTCAGTAGTCTATTGTGGCAAATAGAATTTACTATTTTGTATACAGAATTCATAGCACTCCATTTTCAACTGAGAATATATTGGATAGAATACATGTAAATTAGCATCTTGTTTCTGTATTTTTGGAATTCTTTAATTTTATTTACATTGATATACTTTCTTTTCCAGCAACCCTTTTCCCAGTCTCCAAGCCTCTTGACTGAAAGCTTCAACTTTGACATCCAGCAGCGTCCAGTCAGCATGTACCTTAGCAGCAACCACCGCCTCCTGACAACACCAAATTGTTATTACTTTTAACCAATCTTTTTTTTCTTTCCCTCTCTTGCTGATCACTTCCAGACCATCCTCTAAGGTAGCTGCCTGTGTCAAACCCCTATACAATGTCTTCGATGTTTGTTTCAGTGGGTGTCCACAGCACTACAATTCAACTCCTGAGACTTATATCACTTTCTCTCAAACCATTATTCATTCACTTACCTCTTTCTACTATCCTTAATTTTAACACTTACCATTCTATCTGTAGATCATTATAAACAAAAAATAGCACACACACACACACACACACACTTGCACACACACAGACTATATATATATATATATATATATATATATATGTAATATTTGTTTTCTTAAAGGCGAGAGGAGTTAAGGTCCATACAATTGACATTTACATGAGTGAAAATTTTTTTTATTTCATTAGATTTCCTTTGATATTATAGATACACATATGAACTACTGTTTGACTCTCCCTTCTTTTGTTTTCCTTTCCTTTCTTCCCAGTAGCTCTTTGCAGTTCCTTTTTGTTTTCTTCCTCTCCTTCTTCCTGTGTCCCTTGATACAGACAAAAGTTTCAATCTACAGCTGGGGCATTACTAGTATTAACACATTGAAATAAACTGAATGTTGAAAAATTAGCTGATCTAGTAATGCCTATTTTTATTTATTTTTTAAATTTCTCTACAGATTTTTATTATTTAATTTGTAGAAAAATATATATAAAGTTTTTTTTCCAATTTTTGCAAGTCTTTTTTATTTTTCAATCAAAGCAAATATGCTGAATAAAATAGCTAATATATTGAACATTTTAAAAATTAATTTAAAATGTAAAGTAAGATATAAAACCAATTTGTATATGTGGGGCAGATAACAACTGTTGACTTCATCTGCTCTTGTAGCCAATTATTGGACAGTCTATTAAAATAAACTCTCATTCTTCTATGCCGGGCTTCACTTGTTTGTCCCCAAACACCACAATTTCTTTTTCGTATAACACCAAGCTTGGCTGTTTGTTACGTATCTAATTACATAAACAAATTTGATTCTTTGCTTTTACATGTAACTAAATATTTTTTTTTCAATTTACTTTTTGCCTTTCATTGAAAATATACCCTTACAAATTTGTTATGCATGTAAATTTTATGAAACTCTTCATTTTACATCCATTTTACCATGATGTCATGAAATGGCCGGATCTCAGTGTCTTATCAATCACAGTCCTTTGGTATCTGGCTCACATGGCAACAGAAAACCAAACCATTTTTTCTTTTTTTTACAGCTGTTTTCTCTTCCTATCACCAATCATTTTACAGCATGGACTGTGTGCATTTCATTGTGCCACCAACACTAAGGAGGTTGTCTTCAGCAGTACTAAAAAGTATCCTGTATCAGTTTTTATTTGGCTTCTGCTCTTCTTGGCACTCTTATGTAGGAAGGCGGTTTGTTTAACAAGGGCTGAAAGTGGCAGTGCTGCTGTGAATAAGTCTCCATGGGAGGAGAACTCTTTAAGTGTCCCCCTCTACTCTGTATCAGTTTTTATTCAGGTTTCCTACTCTCGTAGATGGGTTGGGTTGCCTTCATTTCAGTTTGTAGAGTCCACTTTTTGTGATACGGTTAGGACCTTTTATGTATACACTTGTGCTGGTTTAGTTGCTTTCTCTACAGCTGAGAAGCTACATCTCTGCATGATGTAAGGAGGGTGTTAAGCTAGCTTGAGAGCTGTCAGTAAGGTTACTGCTAATAAGAGGCTGTCTCCGCTCTGTAGGTAGAGGAGGCCATTTAGCTAACAAGGGAACTTATCTATATAGGCTAATGGTGGCTCTGCCAATTTGTCAAAATCGGTAGAGAGTGGGTGGCCAGCAAGCAAGGTAGCTGTTGTAGTCATGTAAAAGTAGCCATTGTGGAAAAATAAATGACTATATTTAAAATGAAATTTTGGTCTAGAATTACTTGGTTTGGTATGGTTAAAAAGATAGAATTAGTTAAATGAGATACATAGAAACTAGGTCACCTTACAAGTGTTACAATTAAGATAATAATGGATGGTAGATCTTACAGTCCCTGTCAGTCTATCTCATTTGATCTTAAATGAGCTGAATGAACGAACCGAGATGGTGGTACATACCAAATTAGTATTTTAAATTAGAAGTTAGGGGTGGTTACTGGTTGTTAAAGAGTAAAATAATTAAACAAATCATTTTGCATCCATTTTTCCAAGCTGGCATGTGTTGGATGCATTACCATGGTCCGAGTCCTTATTCGGAATTACTACTCTCCTAGGTGAGTCGGGGACCATCTTGCTAATACATTTTACTTTTGGCATGGTTTCTATGGTTGAATGCACTTCCTATTGTCAACCACTTTATAGAATGTACTGAGTGCATTTTATTATGGCACAGGCACTATAGGTTGTCTAGTTCCTGGCAAGACTCAAGAGTCCTCTTTACATTGTCTCTACTATTATTAAAATGAAACAAGGTAGCTAGCTATTGTCATGTAAGAGTATAAAGTAGCTGTGAAAGAATAGTTTATATTTAAAATTAAATTTTAGGCTGGCTAGAAACGGAATTAGTTAAATGAGAGAGGGTACAATACATAGACCAGGATTTCATATTTCTTGAAATGCTGACAATTTTTTTTTTTTTGATTCCTTTCATCTGATTCCTGTAGCTGTTGAGTGTTTAGCTCTTCTAAATATGCTATGTTTAAGGGAAATAGCTTAAATTTTAAGAACATGGCTGTTGTTCATCATTGGGTTAGCCTTAAAATTGAGTGTGTGTATGTATATATATATATATATATATATATATAGTTAGAAAAAACATTTTGTTTTAAAATTGTTTATCTGCTGATTTTACTTAAATTCTTGCTCATGCTAGCAGTTGTCTGTTTTAAGTGACTATGCTGGATTGAAGAATTTGCTAAATGTTTGACAGCAAAAGGCCATTTTTAAAATTATTATGCCTTCCAAATACTTTTTCTTTAATTCAACAATTGCTGTTGTGATTTGTTCTGAGAGATAACTGCATTAAAATGATGGATTTCAATTTAACAGAATGTTGGCAGCTAATTGACGAAAGCATGTATATTCTAATGTTCTTATTGTATTTAGCTTGCTAGCTATATTAAACCTTATCATGGAACATGATTCTGCAATCTTCTTTCTCTATCTAAATGTGTCCCTTGCAACAGCTTCAGTCTTTCTCCATGAAAATCGAAGTCCCAACTTTTCCCTTTCTGTCATCACAGTATGACATTAATGTCTTGACTTGAATTTTTTACCTTCCTGGTTGTCCATCTACTTTGGGTGTGCTACTTTGGGTATTCTTTCTCGTAGCATCCCGAACAAGGGTTTCAGCTATTTTATTCTGCATATCTTAATTTCTAAGGAGATCCATGTTTCTTGGTATGATCTTTGTTGAAAGACCAGTTGATATTACAAATTCTCTTCAGGCAGCAGTTATAGAAGGCATCAGCCTTCTTTGCATTATTCTTTACTATCTCCATCATTCAGAGCCATACATGAGGACTAACTGCAGTTGTTGAGCTTGTTCTGTTTCCAGGCTGGACTGTGTAGACTTAGAGATAGTCATTGAAATTCCCTTTTAGCTGTGTTCTGTCACACCTTGATTTTTTTTTTAGCTTTGTTGTTACTTCTTATAGGTCTTCCAAGGAATGTTTTATTTTCAACATTTCAGTGCTTCTCTATCATGGTATCTAGTGTTTTTGATTAATTAATATTTACAAGTTCATCTGTTTGACATGCTTGCCAATTCAAATTTTTCTTGAATGAGAATGTGCTTTGAGAATATAATTATTTGGTCATTATCAATGTTGATGTACTCCATATGGGAAAAGAATCTAGACATGATGCGGTTCAGTCTAACACCTGGCTTGGCTGCTAAGGATAGCATCTGTATTCACAAAATCTGCCAATTAAATTAACAATATTGAAGTGGTATTACATAAATTCTCAGAATCTTCCATAATCTGTCACAATTGACACTTTCAAATATATTTAAGGCAGTTGACAGGCCTAAAATGGTGCATTCCATTCAATGATGTAGTGCAGTTTAAAGATACAGTTAATGCATTAACTTTGTTCAGTCTGTTCCTGCCTTAACCTTGTTAATGGCCACATCCACCCTTTCAAAGAATCTTGCTAGGAATTTAGTTATGCCTCTCTAGTTAGTTAATAAGACCCTTTTGAAAGTTTGAATAATTTGGGGATTCTCTCAGATCTTCTGCAAAAGATCAATTAATGTCAGAAGCTGTTGCAATCTGCTTTCACCAATTTAGAATCAATCCTGGTGACTTGATTATTCACTGTTAGATGCCAGCCTACCAAGATAGCCATTATTTATAAGTCCAACTGCCCATCTAGTGGAGGTGGGTTAATAGCCTATTCAAAGTGCTGAGCCCACTGCAGCTTGTTCCCTTTCTGTAATTACAGAAAGGGAACAATTTAGTGGTCTTGCATTCAACACTTCGGTTTTGTTTTGGTATTGCTCGCATTCTCCAATCTTCCCTGTTCCTGCTGTTATCTTATTTGATCTCAGTTTTACTTTTTGTGATGCAGTAAAGGAGTTTCTCAGTTCAGTTATGAAGTTCCTCTTTACTTTTGGAATATGTAGTTTGCTGCTGTAAGACTTTTTGTTCTGTTACCCATAGTTTGACTTTGGCTATGACAAGATAGTGGTCAATGCCAACATCTATTCTGCTCTGTAGCTTGGCCCACTGTAATTACTTGTACAAGTCTTCCATGTCTTGTTCATCTACCTCATTTGTAGAGGCTGACATGATTATCATTACTAATCGGTTCCCATGAATTCTGACTTCCAGAGTATTATGTCATTTGATTGTATCTTTTTCATCTCATCCAATATGTTTGATGTTTCATACATGATGTGGATGTTCTCTATACAAGAACAGTTTGGGGTCTTAGAAAAATTAGTTTTTAACTCACATCCCATGGCAGCTAGCTTGTTAGAGTTGTGTGTTGTCTTTATTGCAGCTTCTTTAATGAATGGAGAGGAGTGTTAACATCTCACCCTTGCGAAACCTAGTACTAAATTTCATCAGTCTATCATGAACCATGTTCAGCTTAGTTGAACCTACTGGAGGTGGGAGACACCCTCTAATATAGCTTTAAGGCATATATGTGCATCATAGGTAGATAACAGCAGATGGTTACTGGTTATAAGTCTCTAGTTAGTTAATTTTATGCAGATGCATAAAAGCGTTCAATACACCATTCTGTTAGAAGGGTGTATAGTCTGATATGCTTATTAAGTGTAAGGTAAACAGGATTACATTAGGATTTCATTCAGGGGGGGGCTTTTTGGGTGACTGTGCACAGCAGCAGATTAAGAAAAGCTGCTGAGGTGTATAGTCGACCAAAAAGCCAATTGAATGAAATCTTGTTTCAATAAGTAATTCTATTTACCTTACATGCCAGAAAGGTGTTTAACCTAATTCGTCTAGATTTCTTTATTTAATGCTTAGCATTTTCTGAAAGCATGTAATTGTGATAACTTTTGGCCTAATCTGTGAATGGAAAATTGTTTATATCTATTTTAAACTGGTTAATTCTCTGCAACTAGCTGTTGAATTGGATCAAGTTGAAAATATACTGTCTATTGCATCTAGTTTTCTTGCTTTCTTTAGAAGCGGCATTTATAAAATTTTGTTTCTTAAAAGATTTATTTATATCACAACTGGTTTTTTTTTTTCTCTACCCCAAAACAAGTGGGTGGCGTTAATGTACTGTTCAGATTGGATTCATGAAAGGTAGGAATGCCAAAATATTGTTGACCTGTTTGATTGTAGTATTAAACTCTCTTTTGACTTTTTTTTAGAAATTATTTAAAAAGTAAGGTAATGCTTTTTTATATTTTTAATTTTTGTGAGCCTATTCAATCAACATACAAGTTGTTTCTTTGGGATTTTTTCACTTGATCAATTCCCATATATTTGAGATAACTGGCCATTTTGTTCTACAATTTTACATCTTTGTATGGCAGTCCTTCTCTACAAACTGCAATATTACATTTTTTTAAAGGTACAAAATGAAACATCCTAAATTTACTGGGTCTTAGCAGTGGATTTACACTTTTATGATTAATACAGAAAGAACTAAATAAGTGGTTTCTAGACTGATTACCGTTACACACATTTGGAAATCACTGAAATTTCTCAGAGGTTTTAATCCAATGCTCCTTTAAGAGTATTCTGTTTGGTTTAAGGAAGGATTTGGGAATCTTTCAATATTTTAGATAGGGTGATACTACTTTTAGATATTAAAGTTGGGCTCTACTCCACGAGGAAATATCTTTTTATTTTTTTAAAGGCATTAGCCCATGCCAATGAACTGATTGGGCTTTAAAATGACATCAAGTTGAAGCGTAAAATTTAAGACGTCTCATCTCACCAAGAGTTTATCCTAGATTGTGCTCTGTTAAGAAGCTCATTGTTCCATTTCTAGTATTGTTTGTGATTTTAGTGTAGTAATAAAACTTCTTTCCTAAGAAATCAATTCTTGATTACTGAATATGGGTATTTGGGGTACATAAGTAACTGAGTTAGACAGTGAAAAGACTGGTATTACTTTATTGATTTTGGAATGCTAAACTGACCAGTTCCTTCGAAACTTTTACCAATGTATTGTTTCTTTTACATTATACAATATCATCGTTCAACCCTTTATTTTTGCTTAATCCTTCTGGATTTTTTTTTTTCTCATAAAATGAAAAATCTGTCCTAGAGCTTAGTGGTATATTTATTACTTTAGTCCATCCCATGCTGTGCTGCACATTGGTCCAACCATACCCACCATGTCTGCCTCTGAGCTGCTATCTGTTTTGCGTCATGCCAGGTCATCTTAAGTCTGCCACCATGTGGTTTTCACTAACGTCCCTTTCAGTATCCTATCACTTCATTCTCAATACATGAGCCAGCCACCTAACCTTGTACTCAGTATTACTGTTAGTTCCTTCTGTCCTGTTCTCTTGAGTATTTCCACACTGGTGATTTGATCCCTGTATGTCACATGCAGGATACTGTGCAAACACCATTGCTTTTGTGTAATTATCTTGTTTCACTACCATAGAGAAGATTAGACAGGCATATTGAACTATAGATTACAATTTTAATTTTTACACTGATGTATTTTATTTTCCAAATGTTAGCAAGTCTACCAAATGCTGCCCCAGCTTTTCCAATTCTGTTGTTGACCTCACTGCCTCCATTTGCACTTATTGTACTGACCAAGTAGATAAAATAGGGTCCATTTTTTTTTATGTTGCCACTATTTACTGTGATCTTTATAGTGTCTTGACATTGGACATTCATGGTTGTGCCTCCACACCCCCTTTTTTTGGCATTAAAACATGAGCCAACGTTCTCCATTGTGGTCTTTACTGATTTTATACATGTTTACAAACTTTCTTCATCTTTTCCTATCAATGCAATATCATTGGTGATAACCAAGTCATGTTTTGTATACCACCACGATCTTTGCTGTAGATTGTATATTTATATTATAAACACTCAGCCACACTCTTCTATTTCACACTCGGGTCATGTTTGCCCTTCAAAGGACAGACTCTGTACAGTAGAGAGGACTCCTTAGCCGGAGGAGACCAAGGCATCCTCTCTAGTGTGGTACCACGATAAAATGCACCCAGTACACTCTGTAAAGTGGTTGGTGATAGGAAGGGCATCCAGCCGTAGAAACCAACCCATCTAGGAGAGTGGTAACTCCAATCAGGAATCGACTGGCTGAAATCACCCGTCCAACCCATGCCAGCATGGAAAATGGACGTAAAACGAAGATAACATCTTGTCATTGTGCCATATGAGTCTTTGTCTTTCTTGATCAACCTGCTTCAGTCCAGAATCTAGAACAAGACTGAAGAGGAATAAAGACATAACACAGCCTTGTATAAACCCAGTTTCAACAGCAAAGCACTGTCATTCCCTCATTAATATGTACACAACAATTGGAACTTTTATACATTGCCTTTGTTTACTCATTTTTCAGATATTCCGTAACTTCTGTCGATTTTCCACATAACAGTTTTGTTTACACTGTCAAAAGCCTTTTGGAAGTTGACAAAGTTAATGGCTGCAGTTGATTTGTATTTGATGATATTTTTCAATTATTCATCACAATGCAAAAATGGCTATCAGTGCATGATCTCTTTCCTTGAAATCTAGATTGTTGATCTCTTAAAATTATGTCAATTGTCTCCCTCATCCTGTTTAACACAACCACTGAAAGCAGCTTGCTGGTCACTACAAGCAGAGAGATTCCCATCCAGTTGAACAATTACTAAGATCACATTTTTTTGGTAGTTTCACAATGAACACTCATTGCCACACTGTTTTCCACTCTCCTGGTATTTCCTCATTATGCCAGATCATGTTACATAGGTTAAGCAGTGCTGTCTCAATGGCTTCCCTTCTATATTTAACAAGCTCACCAGGGATTTCATCAACATCTGTGTAGATCATTTAAACAATCAGTCACTTGTAAAAGCATATGAGGTTGAAGTTGACTTAGTAGTTCTTTGCAATGTTCCACTCATATTTTGTTTTCGTCCTCTTCTGTCTTTAACTCTTAACATCCTGTTAAAAAATTCTTAAGTCATGTCATTATTGAGCAGAAAACACCTAAAAATGGTGGTTTTTTTTTGCAGCTTATTTATTATGAAATTAACAGATAAGAAACACAGGTGCTTGGTGTTTTCACACAAAAATATTTCACTTTCACCACATATATAGTTGAATGATACGTATCAATTTGATGATGTGATGCCGTGTGGAACCATGTCCTACAGGATGTTAATAGTTAAACACTTGCCATTGTTACCTTTTACAGGCACAATTCCATTACTGCTTCTATATCCTGACAGTTGCTTGAGTACTCTGTATATGATTCATGAATAATTTTTTGTAGTGGCACTTTCTGTGGGTTTTTGCCTGGCCTTTAAACCACTTTTCTGGCAGCAATATTTCTTTACTTCTCAGTTCAGTTCTTTATACTTCTCTTCAGTGTCTCTTAACTTTCTGTTGTCATTGCTTATCTATAACATCCCATGTCTCTGGTGATATCCACTGCTAACTACATTTTCTTTTATTTTTGGGTCTCATTTGTAATGTTTTTGAATTTACTCCAATATTGATCTATATCTATTTCTGCATTTAATGTAGCATAATGATTCTTGAGGTCTTGCTGATATGATTCTAATATCACTTTTATTTAATTTGTTCATATCAAAAAACTTTATTTATACTTTATCATTAGTACAAAAATAACTAGACAAGTGGCTTAGATTGGGTACTACTGCACACCTATAGAGGTAACTGAAATTATTCACTGGAGTATTGAATTAAACATCTACAAGAGGTTTAGAATCTGAAGTATCACCTTTCTTTAACACATCTCTATTGCTAGTGGAAGTCTTCAATTTCTCTAGTTGATTAGGAAAAATCCAGTAATCACCTGAGCACCTATTCAAAGATATGATGCAAACCATGCTTTTATATGGCAGCTGATCTATGTAGTTGTCAGTTTTGGGGGAACAATAAAAAAATTGCTTGCATTCTGTTATGACTTTTTCTTATTATAAAGGAGGCAATCGGGCTCCTTGTTAAGAATTAACAATTTTTTCCCCCCTCCAAACAGAGATTTAGTATTTGATGTTTTAAAAAGTTTTCCATATCCAAGGAAAAATATTCAGAAGCTTGTTTAATGTCTAAAGGTATTAATAATCACTTTTTGTTTTGTATTTCAATGAGCCGCCAGTCTTTCTTGGTGTAGTCTATCCACAGCCCAGTTAAGATAGCAAATTCACAAGTTGCCACTAATATCTGTGCAGGATTTTGTACTGCACAACAAATGTTAGCCTGTTGCCATCATGCACCTACAGATTGTTGACATTCCCTCAAATTGATAAACAATTTCCACTCTATTAGAGCTGTCATCAGAACATTGATGTTTTAAGCTACAAAGGCACCATCCATTTAAAATTATTTTTTAAGAAATTTGATAAATTTACTGCTGTATCCAAGGAGCCAAGAGTTGTGACTTGTTCTTTGGCAGTTCCAAGTCTCTATCTGTCATTTTGTTCATTCTACAGTATCATGTGCAATGCACAAGTGAAATATGAATAAAATTAAGATCTTTCGAAGTTAGAACCAGTGAAGCTTTTGACTATACTCATCATTTGACTCAATAATTAATTTTCAAAGCACAAGATGGGTATTCATTCATTATGAAGTATATAGTATTTAACTATGCTTAGGATGCTGAATTTCTTTTTGTTTTTTTTTGTTTTCCGTATTCTTTCCAGGTCAATTGCAATTGCTGACAATTTATTGGCTTTTTTTAAAAAACCTATTCAATCTCTAGTGAATGTTTCTTGCACAAGTATTGCAGCATATATTTGAAGTTCAGTTCTTGTCCTTGATTGTCAAAATAAAATGATATTTAAAACTCCTGTTATAAGGAAATGTATGTTTATCTGGGGTATATGTCAATTCTTTGACTGAATTTCTGTTATACTTGCAATTACACTTTTCTTTTTTAAAATTTTAACTTTTCGTTTTTGTTTTAAAGATTTGCAATTTCTTATCTTTTTTTAAATTTTCTTTATTTTTTATAGTACTGTATGAACCGCATTTCTGAATGATGCTATAGAATTGGAATACTTGGTATAACATGTAGAGCAAAGTGAGAGAGAATGGGCTAAAAGTTTGAATCACTGATCTATATCCTTACAGGGTTTACTAAGTGAGAGTAGTATGAATTTGTTAGAAATAATTTCATTGTTCCACAAGTTTGTGTATTATTTATGATTGAACTTGTATTTACAATGAAACTTGAGTTGTGGTTCTCTGTATGGAAAAGAAATTAGTAGCTTCACTCGAAGACCTTCAAACTCTTGTGCCATGAGGTAATCATATTATGAACATGTTAAGATGTATTTCATTTTTTAAATCAGCCTTTTAAAATGTAAAGGAATACAGGGCATAAAAATACTTTAGTACAAAATAGAAGTTTGACCTGAATTTCATGAAATTACTGAATGCATATGTAAATTTACTTAGCATTTTAACTATTTATGATAGCATAATTTACTAATAATCAGTTTCCAACAATCTATATACTTGGTTCAAACCCAGAATCCAGGCAGACTAGTGGTAGTCTGTCGGCAAAAATTGTATCTCTTGATAAAGTTTTAATTTGTATGCTGTTAGAGTTTCCAACCTTTTGGACAATGTCCTTCTTGGGGAGAAAGAAATAGGAAAGTTATTCTTCATCCTTAGTTCGTAAAAGTTTGGGACACAGTGGAGAATGATAGGAAATGACAGTTTGTAGTTGCACATGAGGGAGAGAATAAGAGTGATATGGGAGGGTTAGAATGGAAAGGAAGGGTGGAAGTGTTAGCCAGGAAGCTTGTCAACAGTAGTATTCGCACATGGATTGTAGGAGCACACACACATTGTGGTGTCGTACATACACATGGACAATGGAAACTGATACCAGCTCGCAGTATTATTTAAAATGACAGAAAATCTATATACATGGTTATTTTATTTGCACATGATCTGGAAATTTAGGACTTTACAAATATACATATTTTTATGTAAGTTTAGGCCATTTATGAAAAGTGCATTGTCGAACTTCATTATTACTTTTGGCAATTAGGTTAAAAAAATTTTTTTAAATGTCTTCTTCATAGAAGGGAAGGTATTAGGGTGGTTTCCAGGTGCTTGAGTAGGATTTTATATCAGCATTGCTAAACACTTGTCTGATATGTAGAACCCTACTGCTTTTTAGTTAGATGACCTAGGTCATTGACAAATGTCTTTACTAGTTTTGAAGTTATATTCATGTTTTGAAATGCTAATCAAGCAAATTACTTATTGAATCTGATATTCATTAAAAAAAAACTAATTAAACACTGTGCTGGCTATTCATTCAAGATTAAAATACTTTGTTTTATAATAAAGTTTTGATCAGGAAAAAAAAGTCACTTTCTTGGCTAGACTTTTTCTCTACATCATTTCAGTGCTATTTTGCCATATTTTTCTATGCAAATAGTATGTTTCTATTTACATTGGTAGTCAGGGTTTTTTTGTTTTTTTTTGCAGATTTGAATATTAGTATATGAATCATTTAAACAATATATTTTACTGACCTTTCTATTACAAATCACTTATGGTCGAGCAGCTAGTTCGCATACAGTTCCAACGTGTATGTAATGAATACTAGGCTCGTATACATTTCCAAAGTGTATGCAGATACATATAAAAGTTACCTTACAAATAATGACCAAGGAACACGGGCAGGACACATGAATATATACAACATTTATTCACAATCGATCGTGTCTGAGGTAGGCGATGCTGTAGTGGTTGAATAGGTAGTCCTGGAGAGGAATCTACGGTGGTCGTGGTCGTGGTCGTAGTCGTCGTCGTGGTGCTCAATTCGAGGACGTGATGATTGCACGTCTGTTCGGCTTGATGTCCGAGCAGTGAAGAGATCGATCTTGTCAAGGACCGGAAGTGTAAGCCCTCTTCAACCAAAACGAGGCTGAGGCTCAACTTCCGATATTTCTTTATCAGGCACCTGAGAGACAACTCGTCTTGGCCCAACTGCCAAGGGAAACAACCGCTACAAGATCAACCAAGAATTACCTATTTAGTGCATTGTTTAAAGTGTGTACACTAAATCTCATCATGGAAATCAAATGTGCAGGATGCGGCAAACAAATAGCTTCTGATTACACAGAATAACACTTTACATCAGTGCCCGAAAAAATCACAACAGACATTGAGTATTTGGTTTTTGTTGTTGTTTTTGTTAAAAACATACATAAAAATATATGCAAACTGAACCAAATCAGCCAATTCTGACACAATATAAACCAAAGAAATTTGGTAAGAAGTCTAATTTGAGAGATTTAAAGAGCGAATGATTTAAACTTTACCCTTTCCTTACCTATGACATTCACAAATGTCAAGCTTTGTGTTGCCTTTGTAAAGTGTTATGCATAGTAACACGTTTACGTTTGAAAACTGGAAAAAGATAAACCGGCTCACAAAGCACGCGAAAAGTGGTTGTTATCAGTATGATGACAAGCCATGATGAAGTGGATTGACTATCGAGCGAATGCAAAGTACAAAAAGTCGGTGTTAGGTCAACTAAATACTGTACACAAACAGTAAGTAGCGCAGAACCGAGAGTACTTGACATTTTTATTGAAACTCTATTGTTCCCCGCCCAACAAAATATAACTCAACGAGGTCATGCAGAGGACCGTAGCAACTTAGGCGAATTTTCCGTTATTAACCGTAGTAGCTTTTTGGAACTTATACATCTTCGATTCATGGCTACGAGAAAAACTGAAAGTCAGTTAGATGCACATATGCAGTGAACCAAAACGTATTGTCCAAAACGAAATTCATGATATCATGGCTGGGGTTGTTTTAGGCAGCATAGCAAATGATGTGAAGAAGTGTTCAGGATATTCCATTATTGTTGATAAAACGTCAGACGTCAGCAGGGTTGAGCAAATCGCAATATGCCTCAGATTTATCACTGAGGGAGAAATCAGCGAGTCCTTCATCGGATGTCATGCAATGCCTTCTACTAAAGGACGTGTTCTCTATGAGTTAGTCAAAAATGTACTCAGGGAACTGGAGCTGAACTTGACAAAATTATTGGAAAATGTTTGGATGGCGCATTAAATATGAGCGGTGTTCACAGAGGTTTGGCAACAAGAATAAAGAAGTGTTTTCGGCTTGCCATCTATGCCCATTGTTATGAGCACCTCCTAAACCTTGCTATCCAAGATACAATGATAGATATTGAACTCCTCCGCAATGCCTTCGGAACTATTCAGAGCCTCTACAACTTTCTAAATGCCAGTCCGAAACGACATGCACTCCTTGAAAGTATCTCGGTCGACGGAGAACAAATCTAAAAATGTAACAAGGTGGTCTTGAAGATATGAAGAAGTAAAAACCGTGGTAGAGCCATTACCTCATATCGTAAAGGCATTGCTTGATTTGACAACGGATCAAAACCTCAAAACATATACGGATTGCTGTAAATTATTGAATGCCATATGCGATTTAAACTTCTTAATTGAATTGGTTGTACTGAAACAATACTGTTAAATACATGTAGCCTCAGCAAATACCTCCAGGGAAAGACTGTAGAAGAACAGCTACAGCAACCAAGGAAACTCTTACTAATTGCAGAAATGAAGGAACCTTTAAAAGAATTTGAAAATGTACTGAAAGGTTAGGTAAAACTTTTTTTTTAAATCCCCTAAAGCAAACGATTCTCATTCAAGGAAGCAAGAATTCCACGGATAAAAAAGGTTTCTCAACAATTGCTAGCCCTGGCTGATGAAACAGCAACAGAATTGCCACTGAATCAAGCTGCCAAGGACTACCATCGCTTATCTACCTATTATTTCAGTTGGATAAGGTTATGTGGAAATGGAATCACGATTTGATGGTAATGAGCAAGACATACTTTGTACACTCGGCTATATTATCGTCAATCCTAATGCGTCAGATGTCTCAAATGATCACTGTCAACTACTTGCATCACATTGCGGTGTTGATCTGGATCTCTATTTCTCTCTGGACGAAATCGGCTGTGGTCAGATCTTGAGAGGCATGGGCTCCAGCACGTTTTAAAAAATTGTCACGATGGCGCCCCTACGATTCCTCCAGGAGTTTAGGGCCCAAAGAAGGAAGGACATACATACCTATCTACATACATACATACATACATACATACATACATACATACATACATACATAAATACATACATACATACATACATGAGACTGTAGTGTGTGATTTGAGTGAGAGTTGAGTGCAGAGGTTTCCTTAGTTGTTGTTTAGCACCAGATTAGCCCTGATCGAGCACATCTATGATAAAAGGCATTCAAGCCGTGACCATTTGTCTTTTTGTATATCAGGGACTACAATGTACAATGTGTTCTTCTTTTTTTAAGCTGTAGGATGTGTGATTTGAGGGAGATTTGGTTACTATTTCTGGCACTTCGAGTGACTGTTCAGAGGCTGGCATTTGCATCTTCCCGTATGTGTTCGTGCAACTTGCTATGTTTGTGTGTCTGCGCATGTGTGTGTGTATATTTGATCCGTCGTTGGAAGAT
>JAOPJM010001738.1:14631369-14642509 GCA_027124095.1 Muusoctopus leioderma
CACACTTACACAAACACACTCACAACATTGCTCATGTGTCCGATATTGTGTACCACTATTTGAATGTATTGTTTACCACTTCTTAAGCCTATCGTAACTCTGTAAATAAACCTATCTATTTATATATATACACAAAGTGTTACTTTCTTCCTCTCCTACCAAACGGCTCACTAGCCTTACTCTTTCTTCCGCTCAACTCGACGGCCTGCAAGCCTTACCGTTTCTCCTACCTTTCTTCCTGTTGACTACTGCCTGACGTGGTGCGACATGACAGTCTTACCGCCTCATTCCCCACCGTTGATGATAGCGGCATCTGTATCTACACGGGTCTGTAGGCTAGCAACTTACAGTCCCACGAACCAATAATCTTGAGATATTGACTGGTGAACGATGTCGTTCAGCAGTCAATATCGATTCGCTAAAAATGTATAATACATATGTATTAAAACTAGAAAATGAGGGGAATTGATTTTAAATATTTTAAAGCAAAGTACTTTGTTATTTTGTATACTGAAGTGTTTTACTGAATAGGCAAAAGCAAAAGTAATTGATAATCCCTAACCTTTGTCTAATAACCATATTTTCCATTCCTGTTGAGTTTTTTTGCTGTCATTAAAGAGATGCTACATTTCATGACAGTCCATCCCTTGATATTAACTTCCCAAATGATTTTTGCCGTGTCCTGACATCTTCACATATTTTTACCATGTCAGTTTCCATCATTTGATACCTAAAAGATCATGAAAAAGTTCATAGATTCTTTTACAATTTCTTTTGTTTTAGAACATGGTCAGCATATGAGATATGAATGATCTTGCAGCAGTACCTCATTTCTAGGGCCCTACATTTTGTTTTGAAGATCTGCACTGATGACACACATTTCACAAGTATACAAGACTGACATCAGCCTCATTTTAAAATTTCAATATCTTGGCCAGTCACTTAGAAGATACCTCGTATGTTGTTGGTAATCAGTTTGTTTTTATAGCACCTGCATTTTATATGCTACAGCTGCATTATTCAGGCATTTTACTATTTTGAAAAATCTTTTCTTTTTTCTGGTCAGCCAAACTCTAAGCATTGCATAGATTAATGATTGTTTTGCTTTCTATGCAGACCACCCCAATATTCTTTTCAAAACCATCAATTATACTCTTTTCAAGAAGGATGCTCAATTATACTCCTTTCAAGAAGGATGCTAAACAGAGTTGAGAAGAGTAAACGGTTTTGTCTCACAACAAACATAAGGTGGAACCAGTTCCTTTAGTGCCATTGATAAAAAAAAATGTTGGCAGATTTCTACTAAATTTGGTTTATTGCTTGAACAAGATTAGTAACATTGACGTTATATTTTCTCATGGTTTCCCAAAATACCATTAGCTAAACACCATCAAACGGCTTTCTGAAATCTATAAAGATAATATATAGATATTTTAAATGATGTAGGCGGTTTTCAAAGAACATATAAAAGTTGGATATTTGTTTACAAGTGGTTTCCGTCTGTTGAGTATGACTTTCAGCATGATCCCATCTGGTGACTAATATGTGATTTAATTACATCCTCCACATTCTAGTTCAAATCCCACAGAGGTCAACTTTGCTTTTTATACTTTTTGGGTCGATAAAATAAGTACCAGTCAAGAACCGAAATTTGTGGCTTAATGTTAGAATGTACCAATGTTTTTTGTCTAAAATATAGTGCCAGTCAAGTACTGGGCTCGATATAATCAAATTTCTGGCCTTGTGCCTAGGGTAGAAACATTTATTATTATTTATCTATTGAGTTCAAATCCCACCAGGGTCTATAAAATAAGTACTAGCCAGATATTGGGTCGATTTAATCAACTGCTGGTTCACCCTCCAAAAATGTCTTGGCGAATTTAATTTACATTCTAACATTGTTCCAGTGTCAGAAATCCTTAAATTCTGGTATCTATTCAATCAACTAACAAAGTTAGGAGTAAATCGCTTGCGAGCTATGAACTGGAGACTTCTACGCCGAAAAGAATAAAAGGAGACGACATGAAGGTGGATTAGAAGAATCGTTGAAGAGTTGGATAAAATGCCTGCTACGGGTATTTTGTTAACGTGCTGAGTTCGAATCCTGCCGAAGTCAACTTTACCAGTCAAGTACTGGGTCAATTTAGATTTCAATAATGCATCCTCGATGTGAATGGAATCATAATAGAAGATATATAGGATATGAAAAGGAATGTAAAAAACTAAAGAATAGATCACTTAGTGAAGTTAAAATAATCATGTGTCGTCTGCATACGAACAGACAACAGAAAGTGAGAATGTACAAAGATAAGCGTTTAGGATTCGGGATTAATCCTGAAGTAGAGATAGTCTTTGAAATCATTTCAAAATTCATTCAGCAACGACTAAAAGAAATATCCATATATTCAAGCATTTGGATGAACTTGTCTAGCTAGATACGTGTTGTCTGTTATTGAGGCCCAGGTCAGCCCTGAGTAGACCTATGATGATCAAAGACATTGCAGCCATGACCAACCCGTTCTCTCAGGTAGTGTGCATCTAGGACTGCGTTATCCAATGTGTCACTCCATTTCCAAGGCGATAGGGTGTAACTTAAGGGAGATTTGACAGCATGTCGAGCGTCCCTCGTTGTGTGTTGTCTGTTTGTGTGCGAGTGTGTAAACAAAATACTAACGAATGATTTAAGGATGAAAAATAAATAAAAATAATTTATCTGGAAAGTCAGATATATCATGAATCTGGTATTTCGCTTAGATACTATTGAAATGAATCACAACGTTTCTTTTGGGGATTGATAATAATAATGATTCAAGTAATGAGATATTCTGATTGTGTTTGAGTGCTTTTGAGTGTCTACTTACATAAGTATCCATTTAAATAGTTCCTCCTCCCTCTCTTAATTTTAATGATTATGAATGTGAAGTTTCCAGAAAAAAAGATACTTAATAAATCATTTTCATTGAGTTATAGATACCTTCCCAACTCCCATCAAAAATAGAAGTCCAAATTTTGAGAACGCGATACATACACTATTTTTGAAGGGGAATGAAGATATTAATGTTGTATTAAACCAAGTGAAGTTTGCTATTTACGAGTAAAACATGTTGATAGCAGTATACAAAGATTCCAAACATAAGAAAAACAAAACGTAAACGACTTCCGTGTGCGCATGCTATGGAGTTGTATTTGCATAAAACGTAAAACAGTTTAGTCTGCAGGATATGGAGTTCAGAGATAGTTTTGCATAAAACGTAAATTAAAAGACAACAATATTGAATATAAGTTATTTCGTATCTGTCATTGGTTTCATTTCAATAAAAATAAATTAAACTTCAGTTATCCAATGCAATATTTTAGTCCGATTCAAAAATGAAAAAAAACATGTATTTCGAATAAAATCTCATATTATTGTGGTTCAGCGGGCGTTCAACAGACGATAGATTCACTGGCTACTGGCAAACTGCGCGTGTTTCCCCTCGTTTCCCACGTGCTATTCATTCTAGTCACATGACTCTCGTTATGGCGACATTCTACTCTTCTAACTGGAAGTGATCATATCTTACAACACGACAACCACAATGTTTAAATACTTTAAGCTATCAGATAAATCGTTATTCCGATAGAAACTTATCTCTATAATGTTAAATTCAGGATACAGATGAAAATGTGCAAAAGAAACCTAAACATCATTTGCTAACAAGATTTCAATATTATTTATTGTTAATCTTTCTCCTAATTAATAGAATCGCGCCCATCAACTGTTCAGACATACTACCTCCTTTGACTTGTCTTATGTTTTGAAGTTCTGTTTTGTTGTTGCTGTTATGAAACGAAACACACATTTGACAGAAATATGTAGAGCTGGTAGTTTTCTGTTTTACTGAGTGCCTTCGTCTAAAAGTAGTCGCCTTATATCTTTGGTTCCTCTACTTATTATGGAACTTCGCTCTTCGGAAATATTTCCACAAGAATTAAGTTAAAAAAAGTACAATACACATCTACTGTATTACTCATTGATTTCTTTCTGTAGATATTTTTTCGATTTGAAACTTGTTCATTCGATCATTTTTTAAAAAAATTGGCACATTTAAACATATTGACTATAAAACTTCACACTGTTTTGTGTTTGCTTTCTTCAGTTTTACAACTCTTCAGCTCCGATGAAATGCGAAACAATTTTTCTGTCGCTGTGAACGCTTCGGTTTATTTAGAGGTGTTCCATGTTGCTATCAAGTAGTTTGTCGACATTAGAGAAGGGGAAGAGGTGTTGTCGTCTATGCCGACACTACAAATGTCAATATAACGACACGGTCTCCAATAACCGAACAACAAAATTATTACAACATAATTTCTGCACTGTCGCCTCTAGCCAAACCATCACATCTTCACAACAGCCCTATAAACTACCAAGATAGTTGCTGCTGGGCGGATATTTTTACATAACTTTCATTCATGATGATTTATCTTATCGTGTTTTCTGCTGTTGCTGGTGCTCTGGGCCTGGTCGTGTTCATTCTACTGGTCATGCAATATCGGTCGTTACAAGCTTGGAGAATTGACCATAATGTGAACTTCAAGAAGGTAAGTTTCTTTGACTCAATATTAACTTAAAACAAACATGCAGACATTTAAATACGATATGTTTTAAGAATTCTATAAAACCTGCTGTTTTTCTATTTCCACTTACAACTCTTCATATTTCTACGTAGTTTTATTTATTTTATTCATTTCAAATTTTCGTTTGAAAATTTCATGTGTTTGTTTAGACGTGGACATCCTTTATTCATTAATTTACATAGTTATAGAAGCAGAATGTTTCATGGTCCTGGCGGACAGAATTGTAAATGCGTTACCCCAGAGTATGGCGAGGGAGATGCGCTGAAAGAGTCAGTCCACCTCGCGGGGCTCATCCTTGCGGATAGCCATTTCCATCCCGATCGAAGTGAGTAGGGAGGTGGTTCGGGGCCCCAGACGCCAGATTTCCCCCAGCTTTGTTGCTCACTAATATATTTTCATTCATGTAGATGTATACTGTATATTCATCTGAAATATTTTCATTTATAAACGTTTGAAATAATCTAAAAGAAGTTTTTCAGACTGACTGAAAAATTAGATATCATATATATATAGAGTGTGTGTGTGTATTAATCCCTCACTTCCTTTTTTCGAGGCAACTGGATATTTTCCAGAATATAAAAAAAAATTTGCATTTCAACAAGCACACACTCAAAATTCCTCTTTCTGCTGTCCGATTGATTGTATAAGTTTTAAATCTACTTAGAATTTTTTAATTTTAAGTTTTAGTCCCAAGTTGGCCCTGATCTATGAAAGAAGGTATTCGAGTCATGATCATTCCGTCCTTTTTGTTTTTAAAAAAATGAAATAGTGACCATTTTCTTTTAAAGAAGGGTGTGGTTTGAAAGAGATTTGGCTGCTATTTATAGCAGTATGTTATTGAAATGGGTATGGGTTGATACAGTGGTATGCTGTTGGATAATCGGAGATTATCTTTACGTATCCCCATATTTTGACAATTTTTCTAGCATGAGTTATTCCTTTTTACACCCACTGTCATCATTTAGTGATGGGTGTGTATGAGAGAATGGTATTTTCTTTCATCAAGAAACAATTATCTCATGTATACCATCGATGAAGCGACGGAAGTGAATAGAAATAATTCTAACGGGAAAATTTGTCAAAATATGCGATTTCTTTTTTATCGGTTAGTAAGGAGGCAGGGAGTGTCCATCACCCTTTTTCAATGCCTCCGAGACTGGTGGGAGGAAGGAAGGAAGGTATCCTCAGACCGGAGACCTAGCCCGAATGCTTGCAACAGATTCGATTCCGCTAAAGGCATCCAATGGCCAGGTGGTGTTGCTAAACCGGGCGACGGATTAAGTCTACCATCCAAGTAGGCCACGGCGGGATTCGAACTCAGAACGCAAAGAGCCCGAACGAATACCGCAAAGCATCTCGTCCGACGATGATTCTGATGATTTCGCCAGTCCACTGCCCTAGACTGGTACTTTATTTATCTACCACAAAAGGATGAAAGGCAAAGTTGACCTCGGCGGTATTTGAAAGCACAGTGAGACGGAACGAATATTACACGGTATTCTATCCGACGCTCTAACGACTCTGCTAATTCTCCACCTGTTAAAAAAATACTTACAGTACCTCGGTTTCCCAAGCGGTTAACCATCTAAGTACTAACAAGGTTCGACATTGCTTAACCGGTGTTTTCAACGTGATATTGCCGTATGGGATACGCAAAGGTAAACAAGTCCTGGTAACGATATCGCTTTTCAAAGTAATGTTACTTTTGTGTATAATTAGTTATGCCTAGACGGAAATTTGTATTTTATATAACGGGAAATTTTACACAGTGTATCAAAGTATTTTCTTATGACATTTCTAAAAAGTATATATACCTAATGCCAATTTCTCAGAATTTTCTAGTTGCAAAGTATATGTTTACTAAATTCTATTTGAATGATACATTAACGGGTAGATATCAATCCTTGCATGAAATATCTTGTCTCTATTTTTCTACCTGACTTTGATGCTGTTATTTACCATCCTTAGGTAGTAAAAACACAATCTTCAACGCTTCCTTTTGTAGTGGATTTACGTGCTGGCCTCAATCTCTCCACCGATTAGCTTTTTTTTTAGGATTGTCTTCTTACTATACTGCACGTCGGACCGTCCTTGGACGATTCCTCTAACATATCAGTTTATCTATGAGAAGAGGTTGCTAGCCGGTTACTCATTCCGTCTCCATTCCTGGAGAAAAGGATGCTGTAAGTGGTCCTCCACGACACTTCTCAGCGTATGTAGCCGATTCCTTCTCACAACGCAGCGTAGCTAATTCAGAGAGAGAGGAGACCAGTATTTGACTGGTATTTTATTTATCGACTCACCAACAACAATGACTATCCCATCTGATCCCTTACTGTTTTAAAAGTAGAGACCACATGTCAAGTCTTAGAAAAACATGCCTCATAATAAAGCAACAACCCCAAAATATTTCTATTCAGTATAGTGAACTCAGCATAACCATAAACGAAATAAAGATACTATATTGACAGGCAAAGTTCATGGCTATTGCCCGCTCCGAATTATACTGCCCCTGATAGTACATATTCAACCATTCATAAACATCTAACACATTAAGTACATAATAGGGCAATATTATAACTCCATTTTTAAAATTACTGTGTACAGCATGCTCCCAGAACAGACCTAATTATTTTTCTTTTGGAAGTTAGTTTTCATTTTATGTCTAAAGTGAAATGGTGGCACCCGACATGGCCCTGTCTGAAAAGTCTGCAGTAATAAGTGGAGTACCACAAGGCAACACTCTTAGACTCTATTTGTTCACCGTGTTGGATATAGATAGATATGTACGATCAGCCATACTCATCAGTTACAGAGACAACACTAATGTAATGCTGGAAATCAAAACAAACGAAGATAACTATACCCTCAACACCTAGAATATAACAGAATTTGTATCATCATCATTTTGCTTTTGTTTTTCCATGCTTGCATGTTTTTTTCTTCTTCCCAGTACAGCGTCTTGTTTGTTGCAGTCTTTTATCATTTCCTCCATGAGTTTCAACATCCTGTGATCTGCCTTCATAACTTCTTCCCATGTCTTCCTCTTCTGCAGGTCCCTTTCTACTTGAATAACTTGGCTCTTCTTCACCGAACTATCATCCTTCATACACATCACATGTCCGTACCAGTGCAGTCTTCTCTCTTGAATACTATATATGATTCCTCTTATGCCCATTGTTTTTCCTCAGCTCACCTGTACTCTGTCCATGCATGCTAGCATTGCACATCATCCATGTTCAATGCCCATCTTTTACTACTATGCAGTATCATACACTTCTTACACAAGGATCATACAGTCTGCCCTTCACTTAGAGAAAGAATTCTTTTGTTACCAACAGAGGTAATATCTCCCTGGACGTTTTCCACTCTGTCCTTACTCTGGCTATTTCACAACACCCACCTTCACTGCTAATTAGGTCACCTAGGTAACAAATGATGTCAACTACTTCTAGCAAGCCTTCTGGGCATTTGAAAGAATTAATTTCTTGGGTGCTCTTATTGCTAACTACTGTAGTTTTTCTTTTGTCAGCCTGCCTATGATCCCACTGCATTTCTTATGCACCCTTAGTTTACATTAGGCTCACAGTATAGAATTCCTACCTACTCCTTTTCTGCATATCTATCATGGCTACTTGCTTGTAGAGAGCTGTATTTTTTTTCTTGCTGACCTTTGTCTTTGCTAGGTTTACTTTAAGACCTCAAGATTCTAGGCTCTGCTTACACATTTGGAACTTTTCCTCTAATTCTTCGGCTGTGAGGACTAGGTTGTTGGCATACAGGAATTCCTATGGACAACTGGTCTGAAACTCATCTGTTATGGTCTGGAGAACTATAATAAACAAGGGGAGGCTGAGAATCCCTATGAACATGGCTTGCATAGCTCTCACAAGCAATTCATCTGCACCAGTTTTCTTAGCAATCATCAGACTACAATGCGTAGTAATCTTATCAAAGGCCTTCTCCAGGTCAATAAATGCTAGGTATAGTGGCTTGCTGTTAGCTAAGAACTTGTGCTGCATTTGTCTCATTAAGAAGAGAGCATCAATAGTACTCTGTCCTGCTACAAACTCAAACTGCATCTCATCTCTCCCAATTAGCTGTGCTATAACTCTTTCTGTCACTTTCATAACTTGGTCCATCAATTTGATTTCTTTGTAGTTGCTCTTCTCTAGGCCACCGCCTTTGCTCTTGTAGCAGTTGATGATGATACTGATATGCCAGCTATTTGGGATAACCTCTCCCTGTATTACCTGATTGACTATGGAGATATTTTCAGCATCTTAGCAACTATCCCTGATGGTCTTGCTGCTTTCCATGCCTTCATATCTCTAAAATGGCCATTTTAACTGTATAGTTGTCAATCTCTATAGCTGGTCCCTCTGTTGAGTCTACTTGCTCATATCTATCAGCCCTAACTGTGACTCATATACATAAATCACTGTTGTTGTTGTGTTAGGCCTAAGACTGGCCTAGGTTTAATTATTCTTTCACTCTGATTACCTTAATTACTTACCTATCCATTTCTCTGCCAACAATATGCCTACTTCACCCACTCCAACACTGTTACCCACCCTGAAGAATTTGTACCTGTGTTTCTTCTCCATTTCATTTCTTGTACTCAGTATATATCTACTCACCTCTGCTCTAGCATCTCTGCTGATCTACTTTTCATTGTGCCAGTGTTGATGGTGGCAACACTAAAGTTTTGTACCTAGCAGGAAGAGGAGATTTTCCAGTGGTGGTGGGTGGGTTGCTTGCTGTCTGTTTGCACCTGAAAGGAAGAGAGTTGGTGGGATTGCATGCTGATGGTTGAGGGGGTGCTCATACCTAACTACCCCTCTACCATGTGCAGTACTAACATGGTAAGTGTTAGTCCTGTAGATGTGACTGGTTATTTTTTTTATTGATTTCATGATTGACATGTTTTTGGCATGGTTTTTGTATGGTTGGATGTCCTTCTTATCACCAATCACTTTACAGCATGAATTGGGTGCATTTATCATGCCACCAGCACTAAAGAAGCTGTCTGTCGGGACTAGAGTATCCTCTCTACACTATCAGTTTTAATCCAGAGTTACTGCTCTCATAGACAGGTTGCCTTTTCTGCAGTTTGCAGAGTTCACATCCCCTCCATGTGATTAGGGTAGAACTCTTTTCATATACTGTTGGGTTTGTTCATATTGCCCAGCTTCCTAGATGGGTTGCTTTCACTACTTGGCTGGGAAGGAGAGGGGTCCTTATTAAACAAGGGGGAGAGGCTTCTGCTGGTGGTCTAAGCAAAAAGGGGTGTAAGATAGTCTCTGTTATGGGAGGAAGGGGTTCATTATAGTAGTAGTCTGAAGCTGTCTCCATGGCACTTGGTAGGGGGATGGCGTTTAGCTACCAAGAGGAGGTATCATGATGGTAGCTGAGCCTATGTTGTCAAGATAGGGAGTGGGGTGGAGCTATATACTAATGGCAGCTGAGCCTATGTTGTCAGGATAGTAAAATTTGACTTGTATGCATATGCATACACAAATATGCTTGTGCACACACTCTGGTTTCAAAGTTCCTTTCAGTTTAAAGTCCAATTTATTATATTCATTACTCTTTGTTATTAAACACTGTCTTTAATTGCTAAATCTGTTTGATCAATTATGTGAAAGATTAGTTTAGTTTTTTATTAAATGCATTCTATTCACAATTAGAACATAAACCATAAATACAAACTGCAGCTGCTAGATTTCAAATAATCAAGAACTTCAGAGTATCCTACAATAAAAGGTCTAGTAATTTCTAAAGATTTAAATTTGTCAGCATTGTTTATTTCTAACAGCTCTTACATTCTTAACATTGCTTGAACAGCATCAAAGTTTTTTTTTTTTTTTTTTTGTTTTTTTTTTACATTCAAGAAATATTAGCCTTGAACAATTTTTAGCTCAGTTGCATTTAAAACACAGGTTCTCATCTGATCAACCACTTGGAGCCAATTATTATTTAGATGGCAACTGGCCAGGAACACTAGAGCCATAAGCATCTTTTCAAGCCAATAAGGGAGCCTCTACATGGCCACTCCGACTGCTAGCAATTGCAACCAAACATTCTTTAACTACCACTAACATCTTTAAAGTGATAAAACATATTGAATTTAATTCTGAAACAGTATGTCTGAAAATATGTTTTAGTCCTAAATCACTTGTATGGAAGTGTATTCATTGTTTTTATGTCCGTGTTTCCATGCTGGCATAGGTTGGGCGGAGATTTTTTTGAGGCAGTATTTTACCGCTGCATGCTATTCTTGACACCAACCATACTTATTTTTTTAAGTTTGGGGATTTTTCCACCAATCCGAACTGCCAAGCTGCTGGACCTATTTTTTATGTAGAACGTAACAAACACCACTAGCTGCCTAAGTGATATGACAGGAAGACAAGCACATGCACACACACACACACACGACAACTTCTCTAGTGTTGGTGCCACGATAAACGCACCCAGTACACTCTGTAAAGTGGTTGGTGATAGGAAGGGCATCCAGCCG
>JAOPJM010001738.1:14649050-14662094 GCA_027124095.1 Muusoctopus leioderma
GAAATCTCCGTCCAACCCATGCTAGCATGGAAAAACGGACGTAAAAAGCGATGAATGAATGAAAATATATATATATAGATATTTGTGTGTGTGTGTGTATATGTGTATGTATATATATGTGTGTATGTATATATGTGTGTATGTATATATGTGTGTGTGTATGTATATATGTGTGTGTGTATGTGTGTGTGTGTGTGTATGTGTGTGTGTATGTATATATGTGTGTGTATGTATATATGTGTGTGTGTGTGTGCATTTGTTTCCATGAAGTCTTCATTGTTGACATCACTTGGCTACTGATGCACATTAGTTTACGTCCCGTGTAAAATAATGGGCCTGCAGCTTGGCGGTCTGATGGGTGAAGATTGGTGGAAAAAAAACTACCTTACTTAAAAAATAAGGTTTGGTGACAGGAAGGTCTGTAGAATACTTCTCCAAAACAAACTCGTCCAACCCATGCCAGCATGGAAAAAACTGACGGAAAAAAGGTGATGATGATGACTAGGAACCATTTAATCTGGTATTCTACCACTTCTGCTAATTCTGTGCTCTTGGAAGTAAAATGATACTTGAAGATGTTCAAGATAGATGATCATGATTGTAGAAGTGTCTATTATTTGAAACTGACAGACAGTAAGATAACTAATCAAAATGAATCTAGTATATACTCTCTTCATTTCTTCTAAGGACAACTTGAAATGAACCAGAGTATGCAATTATTTTTCATCTGTTTTAAAGCTTCTACTGATTTTAATTATATAATTAAAATTAAGAGTGTATTCCATTTTTACTTCAGCTACATGGGTAAAGGTATAGTCCAGGTGCCTCCAAAAATTGTATGGGATACAGTTCGAAATCCACGAACAAAGTTTACATATGATGAGAGTCTTAAGGTAAGCATTTTTGAAACTTTGTATGTATGGTACTTTTGGTTAGAGTAATGCTTAAAATGTTATATCCCCTTCAATTTGTTGAATCTAAGTGGTTATGTTATTACTAGCTTTTCTAAGAAGTGGTAAACCCAGTTATTAAGGCGCCAAACTTTTGGCTCTCAGATTCTGTGATCACTTCTTTTAAAGTTCCCCTTTTATTCACCAATGTTACTATAACACTATCATTTATTTCCCCTTGTAACCTCTTAAGCCCAAATCACAGAATATACTGTCTAACCCTTTGTGTTTGAAACAGGTTTTTAAGACGTCTGTTTACAAACACACCTTGGGGATACATTTCCTAATGCTTCAATTTTATGAATTTTATAAAACTTTTAGCAATAAATACTGTTTAAGATGCTGTAAAAATAATTTTGTTTGACTGAGAATATATTTTGTAATACAATATGAAATCTTAAGTAAAATGTAATGCAAACAAGAAAGAAATAGTGAAATAAAGCAAAGAAATGAGCAGTATAAAATATGAATGCATACAACTAACAAGGAATCAAAATTTTAATAACAAAATAACTTGACTGAAAATTTAATTCTGATGAAATAAAAAAAAAAAAATTAGCTATGTAGCATGGTTGAACACAATCTTTGCAAGTGCCACAGCCAGTGGCTCATGTTGTTTGCTTTGCCTTGGGCCCTCAATGCTTGTTGGAGTCCTAGGGGCGATATCGTGTCATATGGTGTGTCTTGGACATCTAAACTTGGTAGAGCCCATCCCTCTCCAGGTCTGACCACAGTCGATTTATTCTAGAGGGAGAGAGAGAGAAAATGATCAACCACAGTACTGGTCTGGTACTTTATCGACCCCGAAGGGCTGAAAGGCAAAGTCGACCCTGGAAAAATTTGAACTTGGAGTGCTGAGAGCTGGAACGAATACCGCAAAGGCATTCTATTCGACACTAACAATTCTGCCAATTTGCTGCCTCATGTTACTTATCCTGTTTTGAACAATTTTTACAGGTTTTCTTTTCCATATTACCTGACGAATGTTGTTTTCACCACTGCTGCAGGGAAAAGTATATTTAAATATTACATTTCTGTTTTATTCCTATATAATGTTTTGAAAACTCAATGATATTTACTGCATGGCATCAATTGCTCCATTTATTTATGTAAAATACTTCCTTTTCAATTTCATTTTCATTACTAACTACTGACAACAGAAATACTCATTATGTCAGCTATAGTAAAATTGAAACATTTTCTCTCAGTATTTTCAATATCTTGAAAGACAAAACCTTCAAATTCGTCTTTGGAACTAATTGTTGTTGGTTGCGTGGCATGAAAAAAAAAATGTGCAGAAAGGGAGGGATTATTCAAATTACATATTAAAATTGCACGCCAAGAGTTACTAATAACAATTGTAAAATGTTTTTAGATTGGTCGGTATAAGAAATTTCCATGGAAACTAAATGTATAAATTAATAATACAAAGTTTTATAAGGAATGGTACAATCACAAGATATCTTGGCATCAAGGGTTAAGGTGTCAGAGCTTATTACCTGGTTTCAGTCATTGGACTGTTGCCACACTGGGACACATCCTTCAAAGATTTAGTTGATCATATCGACCCCAGTACTTATTTCAGTTTGGTACTTATTTTATCAATCTTTATTTGTTGCTCCACTAAGTTATGGGACATAAAGGAACACAACATAGACATGGACACACACACATATACAATGGAGTTCTACACAGTTGCTGTCTCAAAGTTACACTCACAAGGTATTGGTCAACACAAGGCTATAGTAGAAGACATTTGCCCAAGGTGCTGCACAGTGGGATAGAACTCGAAACCACATGGTTACAAAGCTAAGTTCTTAACCACACAGCCATACCTGTCCCTATTTTCTTTTTCTTTTAAGGCTTAGTCAGAGGAGTAAAGACAGTGCCCATGACCTTTTGCTGTGCCTCCAAAACTGGTGGCCTGAAGGGGAGGATGATATCAATATTCTTAAACCAGAGACCCGGTCTGAAATGTTTGCAACAAAATGGACTCCGCTAAAGGCACCCAAGGGCCAGGTGTTGGTATTAAACCAGGCGATGGATTAGGTCAGCCATCCATATACATCCTGCAAGGTTGGGCATCAATCTGTGGAAAGTTTTGTTCCTGGTAGAATTAGAGCTTTGTGCTGCAAACTAATGAAACACCCATCAATTATACAGTGTTCATGCAACCTACATCAATGAACTGTAGCTTTCTATGCTGCTCATTCAGTTGTTGTTTCGCCCCAGGTCAGCCCCGATCAAGCAGACCCATGATCAAGAGGTCTTTTTCACAGACGTGTATCCAGTACTACATTATCCAATTCTCTTTTAAGATTGTGGGGTGTGATTTGAGGAAGATTTGTCTGCTATTTCTAGCAGGTCAAGCAACTGCATAGAGGTTTTCTCATTGGCTCATTCATTTCCAAATGGACAAGGTGGGTCACCGAGAATCATTTTTTCAATCAGAGATATATATCCCAGCTCTAGTTCAAGATAAGAATTGTTGACCTTTCAACTACATCCTATAGTTTTAACCATTTTTGACTTTAAGATTTTGTTTTGGCAACTGTTTTTATTTTTTCAATATTGAATGTGATTTCTCTATTTTAACTGGTTTTTTTAAAATTGTTATTTCAGAAAGTTGATGTTTTGGAATCGTTTCATGACAGCTTAAAAATTGGTAGGTTTGAATAAAATTTTGTATTTGTATATTTTAAGATTGTAGCACTGAGTCATATTTGTTTATAGCTGTCACCATCCTGTCTTTATTGTGGATATGTTGTTAAAAAATTTATTAAAGAAATAAATAAAAAAATAAACGCATGGTCCTCATTTTAAAGACAGTAAAGATACTATGAACAGTTGCTGAAGGAGGGAAATGTATGAGAAAAAGAGGGGTTTCCCCAAGTGGATCCAATAGAGGGACCAGCTGTTGAGGTTGACAGCTATATGGTAGAAAGAGTCATAAAGGATATGAAGGCAGGGAAAGCTGCTGGACCATCTGGGATAGTTGCTGAGATACTGACAATATCTCTATAGTCAATCAGTAGTGCAGAGAGGTGTTAGCCCCAATGACTGGTGTAGCATCATCAACTGCTACAAAGGAAGGGGAGATGCTTTAGAAAGAAGTAACTACAGAGACATTAAACTGATGGACCAAGTCATGAAAGTGGCAGAGAGAGTTATAGCAAAACTAAACAAGGAGAGGACTAACTTAGATGAGTTGTAGTTAGGGTTTGTGCTTGGACATGGAACTACTGATGCTCTCTTCCTTGTGACACAACTACAAGAGATGTTTATAGCCAAAAAGAAACCATTATATCTAGCATTCATTGACTTGGAGAAGGCCCTTGACAGGGTACCATGCTGTGTAGTCTGGTGGTTGCTAAGAAAAGTTAGGGTAGATGAATGGCTTGTGGAAGCCATGTACAGGGGTGCTGTTAGCAAAGTGAGAATTAGCAATGAGGTTAGTGAAAAATTTAGCATGTGAGTAGGTATCCATCAGGGCTTAGTTCTCAGCCCCCTTCTGTTTATCAGAGTTCTCCAGGCCATAACTGAGGAGTTCAAGACTGGCTGCTCATGGGAACTTTTGTATGCTGACTATCTAGCTCTCATAGCTGAATCAGTTGAAGAAATGGGAGAAATGTTCCTAACGTGTAAGCAGCACCTAGAATCGAGAGGCCCAAAGGTCAATTTAGCAAAGATGAAAGTTTTATTTAGCAGAAAAGAAAACAGAACACTACTACCAACTGGGAATTGACCATGTTTAATATGCAGAAAGGCAGTAAGTAGGTACTCTATATGTGTACCCATTTCAAACATTGGGTACACAAAAGGTGTAGCGGGATCTCAGGCAGGCTAGAGAAGGATTTTGTATATAATAGATGCACAGGAGTAGCTAGCAGTAAGAGCACACCAAAAAATGAATCCTTTCAATTGCCCAGAAGGCTTGTTAGAAGTAGTTGATAGCCTTTATTACCAACATAACCTAATCAGCAGTGGAGATGAGTATGGTGAAAGCATAGTAGCCAGAGTAAGGACAGGGTGGAAAAAGTTCAGGGAGCTATTACTTCTGTTAACAACAAAGTACTTCTCTGAATGAAGGGCAGACTGTACGAGTCATGTGTATGAAGTATATTACATGGTAGTGAGACGTGGGTGATGAATGTGAATGCTGGAAAGAAATGAGGTGAGCATGCTGTGCTGGATGTGTAATGTCAGCATGCATGAACAATGGAGCACAAAGGGTGCTGATAAAAAAGCTGGGCATTAGAGGTGTTCACTGTAGACTGCAACAAAGAAGACTGCGTTGGTATGGACATGTGATTAGTATGAATATTAGTTGGGTGGGTAAAAAAGTGCCAAACGATGCAGTTAGTTACCTGCAGATGAGGAAGACCTAAAAATGGGACAGAAGTGGAGAGGGCTGATCTCAGGATGCTAAGCTTTACAAATAAGATGGCAAAGGGCCGGCTGCGACGAGTGGAGAGATGCTGTGTTGAAATTAACCCGTCCAAACCATGCCAGCATGGAAAGGTAGATGTAAAAACGATGGTGAGTTTGTTCAAAGAGATTTGACTGGTTCATTAAGAAGGTTAAACAACTTGTCTATGTATATTGGATTAGTCTCTCTTGGCATTACTTTGTTGCAGTCCACGTAAGGAAGTATCACTGCCATGAGCTGATGAGTGGGGCCTCTATATAGTCGCTTGATCTGCTAGAAATAGCAGCCAAATATCCCTCATGTCACACCATACCATCTAAAAATAAAGAAGGATATATTAGACAATGTAGTTCCTGATAGACAAAAAGATGGGATGACCATGGCTAGAATGCTTTCGATCATAGGTCTCCTCAATCAGGGATGATGTGGAGCTAAACAACAAGTATCACTCTCACTTCAGTGTTTGGCATCAACATGATCATTGAGTGGTAAACACATGCTCACATGATTCATGCTAATATCTTACATTTGCAGATCAAATATACGCGCATACACACACACACACATTTGGCGATAGGAAGGGCATCCAGTCGCAGAAACCAAGCCGAACGAAACATGTGTGAGGTGTGTTATGTAAATGGAAGTAGTTGTTTAGCCCCATGTCAGCCCTGATTGAGCAAACCTATAATTGTTTCTAACATAGGCACAAGGCCAACGACCCCAGTACTTGACTGGTACTTTATTTATCTACCCCGAAAGGATGAATGGCAAAGTTAACCTTGGCGGGATTTGAAATCAGAGCACAGTGAGCCAGAACGAATACTGTAAGGTATTCTGTCCGATGCGCTAACGACTCTGCCAATAGCAAACATAATTAAAGGCATTCTAGCCATAACCATCATGTCTTTTTTTTTTACTAGACAGTCTATCTAGGACTACATAATCCAAGGTGTTCATCTTATTTTTTTTTTCCTTTTAAGATCAAGCAGGACTAGCAACCATGTAGTTGCTCCCTCATTAGTTTGTGGGTGCAGGCATGGCTAAATGGTTAAAACGTTTACTTTGTAATCATGAGGTCCCAAGTTCAATCCCACTGCACAGTGCCTCAGACATTGTCTTCCGTCATAGCTTTGGGTTGACCCAAGCCGTGTGAATGAAATTGGGTTGATAGAAACTGTGTGGAAGCCTATTGGATAGACTGTACCTGTAATACAAAGGGCCAGCATTGAATAAATGAAGTTTTGTTATTATTTACAATGACTGAATTTGCCTATATTTCATTTTATTTTTTCTAATTCTGTTTTGCAGTATATTTCTACCATGAAGTGGTTGCTCTATTCCGTAAAGACTGTTGTGATGCTTGTGTTGTTTTGAATGAGCGACTGGAAAACAACCGCTTCATTTTAGCAATGCAGTCAGTAGAATACGAGAATACTCGGAGGGACAAGGATGCTGCAAGGGCAATAGTTAGTAGATCTTTACTTTTCTTGCTTTCATATTGTTTTTTTGTTTGTTTTCGTCACCACCACCCACTACTACTATCACTAGCATCAAGACTACTTTTACCTCTACTGCTACTACTACCTCCTCCCCACTGCTGTAACTGTACCAATACCACTACTATTACATGTTTTATTCATAAATTGTCCAAAATAAGCCAAGTGCTATCTCCAAAGATATTCCTATATGTTCTTTAGTTTGTTTTAGACATCAAAGCTAAGGCCATGCTGGAGTACCCCTTCATATGTATTCTCAATATTAGACATCCTGAGTATATTGAACTTAGACTTAATATTCACAACTCAAATCTGTTTGTCTTCAGCATATGCCAGGAATTCATGGGTGTAACTAGAAAAGTGTAGTTTCAGTAGTTATGTTCCAGAGTGATAAAATACAAAATACAGGTCACGTTTGCCCTCAAAGAATGGAGTTTATGTAGAGCAGGGAAGACTCTTTTGCCTGTAGGAGACAAGGCACCCTCTCTAGTGTTGGTGCCATGATAAAATGCACCCAGTACACTCTGTAAAATGATTGGTGTTAGGAAGGACATCCAGCCGTAGAAACCAAGCTAAATGAAATGTACGAGTGAGACATGGTCCCCAGGCCCGTCTGGGAGAGTGGTGACTCCAAATAAGAACTGACTGACTGAAATCACCCTTCCAATCCATGCCAGCATGGAAAACAGATGTAAAACGATGATGATGATTAGAAGGAATGAAATACATTCAGCGCTACCTTCTAATTGATGAATGCTGTGTTAATGTTCTCTTATGGAAAGAATTGCTGTTAAGAATCACAGAAGGAAATATATTAGGTTACTAAGTGGTCCCCAGTCATTAGCTTTATCCAGTCTCTTTGGGTTATTTGTTACGAATATTTGTAGGAATATTTTGTCCTTACATTGGTATCCCTCATGTAATGCATTTGGCAGTGAAACTTTCAAGCCTGTTGATTGCTTCTCCTGCAACCTGACCAGTAGTTATCTGATACTGTAACTGAACATTTGGACAGCTTGGAACAAATTCATAACTGTTTCCTATTCTAATCAACCAGAGTTATCTTTGTGTGTTCTTAGGCACATCTAGCATGATCATATTTGTAGTGTGGCTCTGCATCTTAAGTTGAAGACTTACACTTCCCCATTCTAAATCATAATGCCATGATTAGATGGCAAAAACATCAACTAGAAAGGTTTTGCCAAACTTAAGAGCCCAACTTCGCCTGTCCAATGTCATTCTGAAGGTTATGCTAGTTTGATTTCCCACAGTGCATGAGCTATGACAGGTGGCCAAAGATGCATTTTTGATATTGGGGATGGAAAACATTGCTACTACGTCAACTGTGATTTGAACCATCTCAATATGGATTTTGTATTGGCACAAAGTTGAGGAGGAGGAAGATACAGCCACAAGAATTTGAATCTGTTTGCATCTAACACTTTTGTAATAACTGTAGCATCTCTCCTAATTCAAATCTGTAATATTTTTTTTTAGATCTAAATATTCTTTCTGCCACTTGTAACAAATGTGATCTTGAGATTTAACAGAGAAGTCTGTGTTAATACAAACCAAGATGATTGTGTAATGAAGTGGATGGCTTAATGAAAATGTTACTAGGAAACTAGAATAAATTCAATTAGCACGTTGTTCCATCCCAGTGCAAAACTCTTACATTTAAGTAAGACAAAGGGAAAATGACTGGTACCATTTTTATTTTACAGATCAGGCCAAGTGGTTGGATAATTGAGCCATTAGTCAAAGATAATCGGCTGTGTTCTATGGTTACATATATAATGCAGGTAAGTAAAGAGATTCTTGATCCTTGTCTGTAGTCCCTGCCAGAGTACTGAATTGAAAGCGAACATTGCATTTGAAGATAAATGGCAAACTTATAACTTGAAATAGAAAAATTGAGAAAGTTTAGAAACAATAAAATTCAGGTTTCAGGGGTGGAGTGTGTTATTTTTCGTAAGTTTGTTTAATCTTGGTCAGTGTTGAATGCTCCATGTTGATGTAGAGGCCATGCTGATGTAGAGGCCATGCTGGTTGTAGCAAGCTGATAGAACAGGGACTTCATGAAAGCAATCTTATTCAAGCTATAACCTTTACATATAGTTGATGCAGGATGTAATACGTACACCTACCCTTTAAATGTTTCAGGGAAATTTTGTTTGGATTTCATTAACTTGACACGGGTTTGCTTTTGTAGAGGAGGGATACAGTTAACTGAATTGACCTCAGTATATTTCTGTCATTTATTTTATTGGCCCATAAAAGGAGGAAATTCAGAGTTCACATTAGCAGGATTTGAACTCAATTGTGGGGTATTTAATTTGATAGTCTAAAACATTTTGGCTAGTTGGTTCATCACCATTTGTGCTAAATCTATCATCCTAAGAATAACAATATAAAAGTCACATGGTATTGCTTGCTGCAATTATTTGCAAATAACTAAAGTTGTGGGAAGGGGTGGGTGGGAAACGCAACTGAGGTAATCAGTTGGCTACTGTGTCCATTGTGTCTGAAATCAAATGTGTTAAAATACAAATTTAAATCCATGACTCTTAGTTCATTTTTCTTTTTCTTCTTTCAGCTTCAATATTTTTGTATGATATTCTTCATGTCTTTATCAAGTGTTACAATATTATGAGAAATTTGTTGCTGGCCAAGTTGTAATGGTACTGGACTTATTGATCGAAGGGTTAACTGGCATTTGCTGTGTCACTGACAAAGACACTTAACTTTTCAGTCTCTCAATCCACCTAACTGTAAATAGAACTGCAAGGTACCAATTAAATAGAGTAAAATATCTAGTTTATTTCTACTTAAAATAATGAGTTGATGCAAAAATAATGTGGAGTTGACAGAAATGCAGTGACGAATTGGTGACGAGTCGTTAGAGCATTGGATATAATGCCTTGCAGTATTTGTTCTGGCTCTGTGCTCTGGCTCTGTGCTCTGAATTCAAATTCTGATGGGGTCAACTTTGCCTTTCATCTGTTCGGGGTTGATAAATAAAGTACCAGCCCAAGGCAGTGGATTGGCAGAATTTATAGTGTCAGATGAGATGCCTTGCAGTATCTGTTCTGGCTTTTTGTATTCTGATGGCAACATCTGCAACAGCACTGGGTTCCAAGCTGTATCGGCCCTTGCCCTTTCCTTGGACAACATCAGTGGTGTGTAGAAGGGAGATTTACTGTATGGACAACTACTGGTCTTCCATAAAAAAACCTTGCCCAGGCCTGTGTGCTGGCGAGGAACTTTCCAGGTGCACATACATTATCAACCCTGACCGACGAAGGCTTGCTGACAGAAATAGTTAAGTACTAGGTTAAATACCTTACGGTATTTAGCTTCCTCTCTTTACATAATGATTTCAAAGTCCTTACAAGACCAAGTTTGTTTTCCATTCTTCTGTGATCAATAAATTAAATACCAGTAATATACAAGGATAGATTCAACTGGTTATACCTCTGCATTGTAAATTGGACTTGTGTTCAGTGAGAAATTCCATAATGGTAATGTTGACCATTTTATACATCTAATAACATTATG
Organism: Muusoctopus leioderma; assembly: GCA_027124095.1. Classification (NCBI taxonomy): domain Eukaryota; kingdom Metazoa; phylum Mollusca; class Cephalopoda; order Octopoda; family Octopodidae; genus Muusoctopus; species Muusoctopus leioderma. Next base: position 14,659,484 of record JAOPJM010001738.1, read on the forward strand.
CTAGAGAGGTGACAGTTGAAAGTTAGCAGCAGGGAAGCAGATTTAATTTGATTGCCTGGTGGTATGAAGTATCAACATGTTGATGCATTGTTTGAAAAACTTTGGAGAACTTTTTGTTTATTGTTTAGTCAGGAGGGAAGGGCAGTGCCTATCACGCTTCTTTAGGGCCTCTGGGACTGGTGGAATGGAGGGAGGAAGTTGTCCTCAGGCTGGAAGCCTGGCCTGAATGCTTTCAACAGAATGAGCTCTGCTAAAGGCACCCAAGGGCCAGGTGGTGGTGTTAAACCAGATGACGGTTTACGTCTACCACCCAAGTAGCCTATGGTGGGATTTGAACTCGGAACACAAAGAGTTGGAATAAATACCATGAGGCATCTCATCCAATGCCCTGATTCCGCCAGTTCACAGCTCTGGACTGGTACTTTATTCATCTACTCCAAAAGGATGAAAGGCAAAATTTACCTCAGTGGGATTTGAACTCAGAGCGCAGTGAGCCAGAACGAATACTGCAAAGCATTCTATCAGAATATACAGTGATGGTTACCGTTTATCTTCTTTAGACTCCTGGAAGTTTTGCCACTCAGTATTTCAAATATATGAGTTTTTACCCATATTAACTTGGCCAACGGCAACTCTCTCCACAGTAATGCTTCTTGGAAATACTAACCTTTTATTTTTGGTATCATAATTTATAGTGTATAATTATTATTTAAAAAAAAAATTATATTACAGATGGATTTTGGTCCTCCTAAGACAGCCACTGATAAATATCCATTTGAAGACCTTGTAACCCGGCAACCACTCAGCATTGCAGATTTGCGTCGTTATTTGCGATCAGCAGTGGTGTGGGCTCGACGTCACTCAACTCCAGCACGTAGCTGAAAAAACTCTGCCGGATATGTTGGTTATGTGAGGGTATTCTTGTTACCTCCCTTGAGTTGCTGATATAACAGAGCTGCACCCTCAGCTGAGGTTTCTTCCTTCAGACATCATCTAGATAACTCATATGGGTAACTTTGACTCAATACCGAAGAAAATTTAATTTTCGTCCTGAATGCAAGACATTTTGAATTATTTTTTTTTGTTCTTTATAAATTTGTTTTTATAAATATCTTTTTTTATTAATGAAATAAAATTTGTGTGTATTTTTTGTAATGTTTTTTTCTGAAATTTTTATCATTTCAATTTTTATTTATTACTTCATTGACTATTTTCAAATGCCTCACAATATATAGTGTCATCCCTTTACATTCTTGTTCTAAACTCATTGGGCTTGACTTTACTTTTTATCTTTTCTGGGTTGATAAAATAAGTACCAGTTGTGCTGAGTTGAACTAATTTGTGGCCATTAGACAGTGTCAGAAATTATCTATGATATTATTCTGCTTGTCATATGTGTTCGTCTGTTAAACTTTTAATAACCTTAACTATGGACCGATCGAAATCTTTAGCATATTGAAACAAGTTCGAGTGTTATGCTTTAAACAACCTTGACTATGGAGCAAAATCGAAGACATAATTGCAATCTTCAACATAATGAAACAATGTTATGAAGTTTTATAAATTTACACATCAAAATAGAAATAAAAACATTTATAAAACCTGGAATTTGCATGGGTCCCACTAGTTATTACGATCTTTGCTATAAAGTTCCATGTTGATCATGTCATTGGATTAATATTTTGAGATAAATTATTTAGTAAATCATTGTGTTAATGATTTATTGTCCTGAACTCTTAACCCTTTTATGACTATATTTCTAACAAGAATATATTGCCTTTGTGTTTCAGGTGAGTTGGTGTTTGAAATGATTGAAGATTTAGTGAAAAATGTTTTCAGAATAGATGACAGTATTCTACAACTCTGCTATTTGGGTATCTCAGTTTTTTAACAGCTCTGTTAGTGTTCCTAGTGTTTCTATGGCAATAGGGGTAGCTTTCACTTGCATGACACAGCTTTCTCGATTCTCTGACCAATCAAAATACATTTCAGTCCTTTCTCTTTCTTTGCTTCAGCTATGTTTGATATAGCAAAATACACGATCTTACAGACTTTGTATTTTATTTCTCTATTATGCTCTTCTTTCTTACTTTTCTTTATACAGACAATTCTCCTTTTTGTTGTCTGTGTGTTAAAGATTTTGAATCAGAAACCTCTGTAACTGTTATTTTTAGGGTGGTGGAGTGACAGAAATGGTAGTTGAATTAAATGTCTGGCTGTATGTCATTATGTCCTTTTATATGTTTTGAATTTAAATCTTGCTGGGATTGATTTTTTTTTCATCGCTCCTGGTTTAACAAAAGAAGTCAAATACTGTGCTTGATTCATCTCTTCCTAAAATTTGTGGCCTTGTCCCAAATTAAGAACTTATGAAGATGGTGATAGTTGGGAGCAGTGAGTGGCAGAAATGGTGTGCCAGACAAAATATATTGCAGTATTTTGTTATACCACTCAGTCTTTATGGAAAGAGGTTATATGTCATTCTAGTTGTACTAATTACAAATGGAATGATGGACACATTCCTTAACCCTTTTATTACCGTATTTCTAATGAAATACACAGCCTACAATTTTTCAATTAAGTTTGAAAATAATCAAGAATTAGTAAAATA
>JAOPJM010001738.1:14693235-14707219 GCA_027124095.1 Muusoctopus leioderma
TATATATACGACGGTAGCATTGAAGATTAATTGTTCAGATTGTCTTAAATATATGGTTATTATTATCACTGAATGATAATTCTTTATTTTTTAAATTTAATGTTTACTGTGTAATTGTTGATTATTATGTTGGTGTTAAGAAGGGTATCCAGCTGTAGAAACCAAGCCAAATGAAATGTACGAGTGAGACATGGTCCCCAACCTGTCTATGAGTGGTGACTCCGAGTAAGAACTGACTCAGACAAAAATCACCCATGCAATCCATGCCAGCATGGAAAGTGGACATAAAACAATGTTGATGATGATGATGTGTTTTTTTTAAAAATTAGTGTAGAGACAAATGGTGAACACCATAGCTTAAGTGGTAGAATACTAGCAAAACAAGACTCTTACTCAGGTTTGATTTCAAGTTGTAGCTATTTCACTTAGTGCACTAAATTTCTTTAGGAGGGCATGAATGTCACCACAGATATTTTCCCGCCTCCTGGTGTCAAGTAGGCCGATCATTCATTCCTTGATACCTCGGATAAAGAAAAGTTAAGCAATTAAAAAGGTCAATAACAACGTTATAGCTGAGTGGGTGATAGGTCTGAGATTATTAACTCCTGGTTCATGAGTTGATATCTATTGCAGGTGTTTCATTGTATCTCTGAGCGGAACATTTAATTCTGTATATCCCAATTCACTTAGTTGAAAGGAATAGGTTTCTGTGGATTTCGTAGGAATATCATCTGCAATAGGTTGGTATTCTATTCACCCCGGGAGGTCGTATCCTTGCATATGATGATTCCATTCTCTGTTTCACTCCTCTCTTTCACCTAGATATCAGTAACAATGACTTCCAGTTACTCTGGCTCAAAGTTTCCCTCCCTCACTCCTCCAAATACATCTGCTACTTCTATCGTTCTCCGAACTCATCGAACTACCAGCATCTCTTCAACTATATCTCCTCCTGCATTGAGGACAGATACCTCGCTTCACCTCTCTCTGAAATCGCTAACTTCAATGCTTACAACTCCTCTTGGCTCTAACACTCATCCCATACTGATGCCACCAGTGCAGGAACTGAATCCTTTGCTATTCTCAACTCTCTACATCAACTTGATTTATATCCCACACACATCCCTAACAAATACACAGACACTCCAAACACCTTTGATCTCTTTCTCACCTCCAAACCTAACCTCTACCAGACCATAACTGCCTCTGCAGCTATCGGGTCGTTCGACCAATGCCTCATCACGACTACCCAACGTACATCCACATACTACATGATGCCTCCCACCCTCAAACCCAATGGCACTTCAAGTCAGCTGACTGATCGTAGCTTCAATTTTATGCTAACTATCCCTGGCAGCACATGTGTGCTTCACTCCTGACTATCAGAAACAGCTAAGTGTGTGAATGAAACCATCCTCCTAGGTATGTCCCTCCACATCCCACACACAAAAACACAATGCCCCAAGTCCCCCAAGTGGTTCACCCATATCTGCGCTATAGCAGTTCAGGCAAAAAAACAAGGTCTGGAGAAAATCACCCACCCACCAAAATTTGGAGGCATTTACCCAACACTGCAACTCTTGCAAGACCACTATCCAAACTGCGAAGGATGTCTTCATGTATTGCACAGCCCTCAAGCTCTTCCACTCCCAAACTGCAGCTGATCTTTTTGGTCCCTCATCAAAAGGATCTCCACCAACTTTGCTGAATCCTCCGTTCTTTCCCTTCTCAACCATGATGGTTCTGTGAGTAGTAGCTCTGCTGAGAAAGGCTCCACCTTCACTGCCTGCTTTGCATCCAACTCCACACTGCCTGCTTTGCATCCAACTCCACACTGCACACACTTGATAAATCTCCTCCAAATCAAAATCTAGCTCCTTCCACCTCAACTGGCTCACCACCTTGCATATATAAATGCAAAGTTCGAAAGTAACTTCAGTCACTTCAAATGAACAAGGTGACCGGCCCTGACAATGTCCTTTCTATTATCTTCAAACAATGTGCCCCAGAGATAGTCCCTATACTCACCAAACTCTTTAATCCCTCCCTCTCTATAGAGATGTCCCCTGATCTTTGGAAACATGCTAGTGTGTCCCATTCCAAAGAAAGGCAACCCCTCTGACTCTGCTAATTATCGTCTGAAGTGACTGAAATTCATCAGACAATACTAACTTACTGTCAAGCCAGTACAGCAGTAATCAGACTGGCATACATAGCATCGATACAGTATTGATTTTGTAAACAAAAATGTGATCGCTATAAGTAAGCACATCTTTATCAAAATAGAATGTCTGTTTTAAGCTAATATATTGAGTTTTTGTCTGAAGTGTTTCTCTCTTTTCTTCTAATTTTGTTGATGTCACAGAAGCGCTGATAACAGCTATAATGGTAGCCAACTTTGGCACTTGTTGGCTGTGCAGTAATACGAGAGTTTTTATTATGAATATCGATTCCCATCTTCATCACGGTTTTGATGATGATTTCACTCTCTCTGCAATGGAATCTCAGCCACATTGCTGTGAAGTTGACAAATAGTTTCCAGCTATCTTTATTGAATTGTATAAAATTGCTTTTTGCCATAGGAATGACATGCATTACACAAACATTCATTGAAAATCGGGCAGCTTTCTTCGACGATGTATTATCGGCAGACGACAACATCTTGGTTTTCAACCACAAAATACAGCAATCGTGATTGGTCAATTTCTTTATTGGTCAATCTACGATACTGCTGATTGGCTGAACGCATGGCTTCAGCACCAAAGTTTACGAAACTATCAAACCCAGAAATGATAGAAAAGTTTTGTTTTTTACAAATTAATGTGCAACTTTTATCGATGGTGACAATCAGTTTCATGAATTATCATATATTGAATTAAGTTGTCCCCAGCTGTGTTGCACAAAACTCTGAAAATAAGGAGAAAAATAGCACTTGCCCTATGGCCTACAAGTACATGGTCAGTAGTTCAACCATACAATTACTAATACTTATAGTAAAATAAGAGAAAGGCTAAGTCTGAGGAGTTATTGTTCTTGATTTTGTTACTACTACTACTACTACTATCACAACTACACCTATTGTTTGTGTGTACTATTGTTACTACTACTACTACTACTATCACAACTACACCTATTGTTTGTGTGTACTATTGTTACTACTACTACTACTATCACAACTACACCTATTGTTTGTGTGTACTATTTGTTACTACTACTACTACTATCACAACTACACCTATTGTTTGTGTGTACTATTTGTGTAAAGTGTGTTTCTAGTGTAAAAAAATATATGTTAAAAAGCAAAAAGTTTGAAATAATAATTTATATCATTCATATATTTATTTATTGATATTATCCTTTCAGTGGCTGTGTTTTCTCGCTTCTTTTCCCTCTGTTTATCATCAGTGCAAATGAAGCTGAAATTAAACAAAGCGATGTATAGTAAGTAGTTTTTCTCTACATCACCTGTCTAGGAAATTGAACACTTTATCAAATGTATTTTGTTATTTCAATTTCACTCTTTTTTTCCTTATGTCCTCTCGAACATAAAAAATATAAGAGGTATTTTCTGTAAAGTTGATGATAAGCTGTCGACCTGTGTAGATCATGTGTAGTGATCTTGACTCGGGCATTATTTTACTATCTTTACTACTACTACTACTACTACTACCACCACCACCACTACCACTACTACCACCACCACCACTACTACCACCACCACCACTACTACTACTACTATTACTACTACTTTCTCCTAATTCTTTTTTCTGTTCAACCAGCACTTACATTATGACTGCCTTAGTGGAATTCAGTAATAATCTTCAACTAAACTCACCACATATTTAACTCTGGTTAATAACCCTCTGCCCATTTGCCTCTTGCTTCCTCATTAACTCACATTTCTGGTGAGTAGAAGTGTGAGTTAATGAGGCAACAAGAGGGAAATAGACAGAGAGGTATTAACCAGAGTTAGATATCTCACTTCATGTACATCTAACTTTCTTCTAGACTACTTCTAATCACTTTGCCTAGTCCTTTCCCAGAACTGCGACCCTGTATAACTTTGTTTCTACCCTTGTTGCAACAATTCAAAACAAATGTTAGCCATATTAAACTCACCCTATTTAGGAGGGCCTATACAAGCTATGAGCACTGCTCTTCCTAAGACTTACAAATAAAAAAAAGATAGATGACTGAAAAGGTTTTAAGCATTAGAGAAGAAACATATGTTGAGATGTTGATATCAGGAGAGGAAAATCAAACCATAACACACTGCACAAAATGTGAATGATGTATTTCTACTACCTGAATAATGATATATTATTGTTTTCTAAAAAATATTTTTTATTTCTTTTGCAGTAGTCCTTTCACATTGAAACTGTTCACACCATCAGCTAGACTGACTAATTCAATCTTCTGTCTTTTGGCAAAACCTCCAGCTTCCTGAAAAATCTTTCTTATTTACTATTAAATCTACCTCTTTGGTGTACTTTATAGGCAGCAAAACAACAAAGTAGGATATGTTCTGAACAGAGATAAAATATATTCCAAAAAAGGCACTTTAAGTGTATAAAAAAATAGATAATATGATGTGAGAGAAAAATAAAAATAAAAATGAAAAAATAACAATTAAAAAATTGAATAAAACAATCATTTCTGACAGTGACACATAAAATTCCCACTATGTGGAATTCATCGAAGATCTCAAAAACTGTTTTGTTTACTGATTACAGAGAAGATCTTAACAACTGATACAACTGTTTATTGAATATAAAACTATGCAATTAAATTCCTTTCAAAATAAAATGAAAGAATTTAAAATCAAACCCCAATTCAGGATTTTGTTTTACTGCAAAAAAAACAAAAAAACACAAAAAAAACATCAACAACAAATAACAATTTTTAAAATCTATAAGTCTAATTTGAATGTACTATAGAAACTCTTTTAAAAAATCCATGCTGCAGATTTCATGTGCTTAATGAAGGCTTTAGAAACATTTCCAATGCACTAAAGAAAAAAAACCAACATATATGCTATAGATCTTGGAAACATATCATCAGAAAGTGTTTCCACTGAAGCTTTATATCTTCTGTCCGTAAAAAAAATATATTTGCCCAATTTCACTAGTGGTAATTTTTCACCAAAATTTCTGAATTTTCATGTACTTATTACACTTTAAGGAGAAAAATTCCAAGAATATTTTGATGCAAAGATATGGAAAGGCTTATTTTCACTGAAAATTAATGTGTGAAAAAAATTGAAAAATTTCATCACATATTTTTTCAAAAATTAGATGCTCCAGTAAGAACGTTTTTTTCCCAATTATTCCTTCATGAAGGATTTTAAAAAAAATGTATGTATGCTATAGATGTTGGAAATTTATCCTCAGAATATGTTTACAATAGAACTTCATATCAAAATATTGTAATACTCAAATATCACCAAACTATTGAAAGATCCATGTGCTTCTTATTTGGATGAAGTTTGTTTTAATAGTAACATCTGAAGTAAGGATGCAGACAAAGCTCATTATTCTTACTGAGAAATGTCTCCTGGATGTAATATAGGTGATGACTGGTTTCCAAATTAGCTGCTTCAATAAATGGCTGAAATCTTTATGTTGACTGCAAAGTAAAAGAAGAGAACAAGGATGAGATAGTTACATTTTCTTTGTACTATCTCACAATACAGCAATAAAGCTTTCAATATGACACTATTTAACAATATTAAAAGAAAAAAATAACAATAATAAAATTAAATCTATATTATACTAAATGTGTAGCTGTGGAGAATATGATGCATAAAATTAAGTTTCATTAATAATATATTTTTACAGAGTAGTGAGTTTATCTTTCCAGTTAATGGTACCTGAATGAATATAAACTAAACCTCATCTTTCAGGTTTCTAGCTACACTGCTTCAGTTGGTGTATTCTCTTATCTCTAGGTGTCATACTTTAACATGTACACCAATAAATTTGTTTCTCTATAACTCATCCCTAAAATAAAGACATGTGATATCATTATACATACTTGCATGTATGTACACGCACGCACGCACACACACACAGGAATGTATTGTTTGGATAGTTGAAGTGAAGGATGTTATTGTGAGATGAAAGTACATTAATTGGTGTTGTGTTGGGCCTCTAGGCAAGATGCTCTTGTTACTTCAGTCTGCTGAGCAGAAGAATGGGATAGTTGAGTGGTTCACTTGCAGGCATTTTGTTTTATATATTTGCTCCACAAATTCATGAAATCCCCAATTCCTGCTAGTTGGCAATACGAAACAAAAATGAAATTGTCTGTGGAAGAGAGAACATGCTAATGTAAAGAGCAGTAAATATGTCATTTTCTGTTGGTTAAAAAGTTTTCTCTCCATACAGAAGGTAATATGTGAAATGTGATAGTAGAAAGCAATGAAACATGGATGTTGAATGCAGATCTATAAGTACTGGAGAGCAATGAGCTGAATATTATGAGTTAGATATACATTTATTTATGAGAAAAGGTGTGTGAAGGTTAGGGAAAGTGGCTGTGTATCAAGTAATGGCTAAAACATGCAAGTGAGATGCCTGTGTTGGTACTAACATCTAATAGGATTGGTTGATATATATGCTAGGTGAAACAGTATTAGGTTTGACAATGCAAAGGACCTTTGGAAGGAAGTAATGAGGTCAGATCTGAGTGTGTTGAACTTCACAGAATTGAGATGGAGATATGCTATATTGCAGATGCATCCAATCTATTCCAGTAAGGAACAAAATAGACATCATACATGATGACATATAATCATCAGGATTTTAACTTCAGTTTTCCCACAATATTGCTAGTCAAGATTTATGTTCTTCCATTAATTTGTTGGCAAGAGCTGATAGCTTAGCTTCACAAAATTTAGCCAAAGTAGTTTAGATATCCACTGGGAGGCACTCTGTGCTGTTGTTGGTAGAAATATTCTATTTCTAGCAAGGAACAGAAAGTTGCTAGTTGAGATATAGGGGCCAAATACAATAGTTAGTTGCTGGTTCAATAGAAACGTCATCTTTTTATATTGGAAGACAGGGTATGTATATGTTGTGTATGTGTGAGAGACAATGCAACTGATGGTGTGACTGCTTGTCAGTAAGTCTGGTCCATCTTGAAAAAGAATTAAACCCATTGAAAAGAATTAATTAGTTGAATTTGTATGTTGCTAAAGCTTTTTGGGTATGATTTAATGGATTTGTAATTGTAATCTCTTTAGCACTATCCTTGAAACATACTAAAATACTTTATTTTAAAAGTCATTGGAATTTAGTCAAGCAAATTCTATAGTTGAAGTTTTTGCATCATTATGATTTGCAATACTGCCATAAGATCCAACAGACTGATTCTAATTGTTCATTGTTTTACATTTGCTTTTCCATGTTGGCATGGGTTGGATGAGATTTTTTCAGTATTCTACAGTTGGATGCCCTTCCTGTCGCCAACCCTTATTTTTATTTTTTTTTACGAGTAAGGTAGTTTTTCCACCATCTTCACACGTCGAACTGTTTAGCTGTGGGACATAAGCAATGCTCGCTGGTAGCCTAAGTGATGTCAACAATGAAGACATCATGGACATGCACACACACGCACATATATATATATATATATATACATGCTGGGCTTATCAGTTTCCGTCTATCAATTTCACTCACAAGGCTTTGGTCAGCCTGAGTAGAAGACCCTTGCCAAAGGTGCCACACACAGCCATACCTGTGCCTACACAGCCATGCTTGTGTCTAATATATTTCATATTTTCCTTGATCTAATTCTACTGCAGGTACATTGCACCATCAACTTGAAGTCACTTTTTACTTTGTGTGGTAAGATTAAATTTGTCTTATCAAAATAAAGCTGAATGCATTTTTTTTTTCATTATATTATATTTATTTATTTTTCATAATTAATTTATGCTGTATAAGGATTTTAAGGGTTGATAAAACTCCAGGTGAGCCTATTGATTTCAAGATCTCATGTTTAATTAAAAGTGAAGCCAAATAAATTTTTATTGTAGATTTGCATCAAGTAACAGGATTCTGTAATTGATTGATTTTTAAACTTAAAAGTACTCATTAATTCATGGTCATCAGCAAACATCACTCCATTTAAAATTGATTAGTTAAATATATCCACTGAAATAAAAAGAATTTGTTCAAAATTCTGAGATTTAAGCTATTTAATTGCTGGTTCACAATTCTCAATTTCATTGTCAAAAAGCAATGCTCAAATCAAAGTACTCATAATTATATCAGCATTATCGTAAAAACCAATATGAGAATACCATACACTTAAATACAAAGGCTTCAAGTAGTATATCTATGGCAGGTCAGCCTGTTTGAATTCATCCCTTTATGCTCATATGAGGATTTAATCTCAGTACCTCATGCTTGCAAAAAACTTTGCAAGTATACAACGACTGAAGCTATGCTCTTATGGATTATTGATTCAGAACCTACCTCTAAAGTAGCCATTTTGTTACTGTTTTTTTTTATCTTTCTGGTCAGATTTTATCAGCAAAGTGGTATTATATTGAAAACTTAATGGTGATTGACTAACCCAACTCACTAGATGTGGTCTGAGTTTTTACCACCATATAGGAAGTTGAATATGGACTTGGACAGTATTTGAACTCAAAATTGTCAGCTAAAGAGCCACTCTCTAGCCGCTCAATCTAGAGTGACTCCTTCACCCACTAAGCTATTGGCTCCTCTTTAAATCCAGATAAGCTATGCCAGATTTGCAAAATAAAATTGTATTGCTTATAGCTTTCTAGCAATGACTACCACAATTCATAATAATATTAGTCGGATTGTGCTAGAGATTATTATTTTCTATATGAAGTCTGACTAACTTAAGATTTTAAGAGTTCATCTCAGTGTAATATTTGGTTGTTGTATTAGCAGTGTATAGGCTGTTGGACATTTCTATTCATTAGCAGAGAAAGTAGAAGTGAAATGACTCATTGGATAAGTATTTGACTACTTGCTTGTGGATTGTCTAGGGCACTTCATTCTACAAATCTCTAATCATGAAAGGTCAAGTAACTGGCTTTATTTTTGCCGGGTCATAAAACATATAGAAGCTTCCTCGTTGGTTTGTCAAGCTCTTGTACATGGAAAATTATACTTGTCTCAGCCTGTTTAGTTATAAATGGCATAATATTTTTGCTTCACAGTCGACATTATGGGAAGGGAATAAAACCATAAAGTGTTTTATTGCAAAATGAATGTTAAATACTGAATTGAAAGAAATCAAGTTGTCTATAACTCAAGATTTTCATTTAATGTAATTCTGTATCCAATTTTCTTAAATGGACTAGTTGAGGTGGCTAATGAGATCCTGCCTTGTTTTAATACATCTGGAGGAAGGATTTGTTAACAGAGCAATGGAGTGGTAGGAACAGTAGAGTGGATTAAATATCTTGTGATATTTAGTTATGTCACTTTATGTTCTAAGTTCAAATCCTGCTTGAGTCAATTAAAGAAATATAAGTTATGTACTGAGTTTGATTTAATCAACTGTACACCTTACCGACAAATTTGTAACCTTTTATTAATGTTAGCAATCATTATATATAACTAAGAACACACAATTCTACTTTGTATTTGTTGACCTGGAGAAAACCTTTGACACAGTTCCACACTCTGCCAATTTGTTGCTTTAATCTACAGAGTTGTAAGGGCATTGGACAAGATGCTTTGTGGTATTCTTTTTGGTTCTCTGCTCTCTGAGTAAAAATACTGTGAAGGTCAACTTAACTTTCATCCTTTCACAGTGGATAAATAAAGTGCCAGCCCAGTACTGAGGGGTAATTCCTCTCTCTCTCTCTCTCTGTGTGTGGAAGGAATTGTCTGTTGTAAGACCTGGAGAAGGATAGTCTCTGCTAGGTTTAAATGCCCAAGACAAGCTGTATATCACAATGGTGCCTCTATGACTCCATCAGGAGTTAAGGGCTCAAAGAAACAAGACTAGTGGGTATTAATAAAGCTAGAAGTAGATGAATAGCTTCTGAAAGCAATTCAAACTATGAATGAGGATACCGTAAGCAAAGTAAGTTTTGGCAATGAATTTAGTATACAAGTAGGTAATTGTGTGGTATGTGTCATTGTCTGCTCTTTAATTCATGATAGTTTTTTATGAATTAACACATGTTGAGGACTGGATGTACTTAGGGAATTTTATATGTTGATGAATTTCTCAAAGAACTGCAGAAAAAATTCCAAACTTTGAGTATAGGGTACAGGTGGAAAAGGTTTCTCTGCAGAGGCCCACTGCCAGATAGTTACAATGGATGCTACTCTATCAGCTGGTGCATAATCTTGTATCCTGTTCTCCACTTCATGACTGATTCCCCAGAAAGCACAGTTTAGAGGTCCACCCATGACTACTGACATCCAGAGATTGAAGTAGTGGTTAGTGACAACTCATGAGTTGTGGTCTCCTCCTTTACCATCCACAACCAAACCAAACCAAACCAAACCAAACACAAATACTATGAAAATGTGCAAAATACGAAATAAGACTAAATCTGCTCAAAATTCTCCCTCTTTTTCAAGCATTCGTGGACCTCCCACTTATCACCTACAAACATGCAAACCATAGATCCTGTTCCTCTCCTACACACAAATCTCTCACCTCTTATCTCTACTGTCCAGGCTACAATCTATATTCAAATTTCACTCTGAAAGGTGATGTTTGTGCATATGAAGAATACACCCACCCAGATATCAATAAGAAGGACTGCCAGTTACTCTGGCACAAAGTTTCCCTTTTTCACTGCTCTAAATTCATCTGCTACCCCTACTATTCTCCAAATACCACCGACAATAATTTGATCATCTCTTGTCTCAAATCCCCCAAAATGGATCACACAAAGCTGTGCTGCAATGATACAGGCTAAGATCATTGCCTACAATGCTTGGAAAAAATTAACCACCTCTACCAACTTGGTGGCTTTTACCCACTACCAGAACTCATACAAGACTATGTAAAGCAAAAGATGCTGTGCATCACATAGCCTGCAGGCTCTCCTGTCTCCAAAACTGCAGCCAATCTTTCTGGTCTCTGCCAAAAGTATCTCTACCAACTTTGTGGAATCCTTCTACCAACCACTTCTCAACCATAATGGCTTTGTAAGCAGTACTCCTGAATATAAAGCTTCTATATTTGTTGCTTGATTTGCATTGTGTTGCCTAGTGCTTAGACAACTGGGCTCACAATCGTAAGGTCATGGCTTTGAATCCCGGGCCTTGGCAAAGCACATTACTTCATGTTGTTCCAGTCTACGCAGCTGGTAAAAATGAGTATTAAGTCTGACAGAGCACCCGGTCAGTGTCAAGTTAGCACAGCAGCATTAATGAGTCGGTGGTATGACCCAAAACCTTCAGGTATGAAGAGGGATACGTTCAGCAGTAGACTGCTATATCCTATATTTACCCTTTACCCAACATTGCACATGCTTAGCAAAAGGTTCTTTCTCTATTCTACCAGTATCACTACTGCATATACATATATGACAAGTGTGAAACTACCTGCAGTCACTGGCCCAACAAGATCTATTCCATTACCTTCAAACAGTGCAACCCAGAGCTAGCCTCTAACTTCACGAAATTCTTCAGTCCTTCTCTATAATGATCCAACAAGGAAGTCTCTCTGTAGTTGCTCAAACCTCACAGAAATAGCAGCCAAATCTCCTTCCTATCACAGCCTACTGTCTTAAAGAAGGAAGAACACATTAGATAATGTAATTCTAAATACACAATGTATCAAAAACAAAGACAGGATGGTCATGGCTGGAATACCTTTGATCATAGTTCTGCTTGATCAAAGTACACCTAGGCTAAACAAACTTTCTCCCTCTACAGGAATCTATCCTGATCTTTGGAAACATGTGATAGTGTGTCCTATCCTGGCCAAACTGAATGTCAGTGGACTTCATCCAACTCCCATCTCTTTAGTCAAAAGATTTCTGTCAGGATGTGCAGAAGGGCTATATATGACCCCCACCCCATCAACTCTGGTCTGCTGAAGGCTCGGGTATATTGCCCACACTCTTCCTCCAGTATATTAATGACCTCACTATCACCTCTATCAATGCTAACTCCTATGCAGATGATACCACTTAAGCTTCTGCACACAGGCACCATCCACATGCAACATAGAAAGTTCACATCATATCTGAACTGCCTTTATGGACAGAGACCTTGAAAACGTTCTCCAATGGGGACATGACAATTTGGTCTCTTTCAACAGTACAAAGACACAATCACTGCACATATCAAAGAAACAATCTTGTACCTCCCCTTCTCTAGTCTTAAACAACATGCAATTAAAACCCTCAAAATCGCCTCAAATACTAGGACTAACAATCATTGATGATCTCTCCTGGCTATCTCACATTCATAACATAGCAAAAACTACATCACAAAGATTATCCTTCCTCTTCAGGGCCAGAAAATACTTCAGCACTGCTGACTCTACAAAGCTAAAGAGAAACCCACGATGGAATATTGCTCCCACATCTAGGACAGTACTGCCACTACATACAAAAAGATCCTGGACCACATCCCAAAGAAAGCCATATGTCTGATTGGGTAGGACTCACTCACCAACACACTCTTAACCTCTATTCTCCAGACATGCTGTCTCTTCCCCCTACCTTCTCTACAACAGCCTCTGCTCTTCAGAGATGTCTAGTTGCATACCACCTCCACCCAAGCCCACCCAACACATTCGTCTCTTCTTGCTCAAAACAGGAAAGGAGTAGGTAGCAAGCAACTCAGTACTGTGTACTCAGTGCAAACAATGAGATACAAAATGTGTTGTGGGATCTCTAGCAAATTGACAGGAAACTGGGACTTCAGTCACATGAGATATACAGGAATTGTGAGCAGTAAGATCTCCTCTGAAATGAAATCTAAAAACTGCTCAGATGGTGAGCAAAATGTAATAGACAGTTTCTGTTATCTAAGGTGATAAATTTGTTATAGTGAAAGTCTAGTTGATAGAATAGGAGTAAGAAAAGGCTAGATGTTCACAAGTCATTACTGCTGTTGACAAAAAAAGGTTTCTCAGTGCAAACAACAGACTGTATAAAGCTTGTACAAGAAGTATGTTGTTGCATGGTAGTGTGACTTGCACATTGAATGCAGAAGATCTGCAGAAACTGGACAGACATAAATTGAATATGATCTGTTAGCTGTGCAACATCAATTTCCAAGAAATATAACACACAAATGAGCTGAGAGTTTGAGTGGGTATGAAAGGCCTGATCTGTTGTGTGTTGAAAAGACAGCTGCACTGGTATTGACATATTATGCACATGGATCAGACCTGTGGAAAAATTCCATTTGATGGCAGTGGAGGATACCTGTGACAGAATATCACCAGAAAAAACTTTGGAAGAAGTGGTGATGTCAGATCTCAGGACACCGTATTAAGTGGAGTGCAGTATCAACAATATGGCTCAGGGGAGTGTTCTGCATACTAAATATGCATATGGTAGGGTCTCACATCTGTTATATAGTGAGATGAAAAACTTTGGTTAACTGAGATTTTTCATGCACTCAGTAGACAAAAACTCCCTCTGGAGGTGTTTAAAATTAAAAAAAACAATGAACAAGATAGATAATTCCAAGAAAATCAAGTTATTAAACTTTTGTGAAAATAAAGATAGTGCAGATGGGAGTGGACATTGCCTTTAAAAGCCAACTGGTGAAAGCAAAAAACATGTTTCGGTCTTATTAAACCTCCTCTATGAAGCATATTCCACTCAGTTGGCAAGACTTAGAAGTGATCAGTATATATATAGAA
Source organism: Muusoctopus leioderma (assembly GCA_027124095.1). NCBI lineage: Eukaryota > Metazoa > Mollusca > Cephalopoda > Octopoda > Octopodidae > Muusoctopus > Muusoctopus leioderma. Next base: position 14,707,072 of record JAOPJM010001738.1, read on the forward strand.
ATAGAGGTAATGTAGTGATGCTGATTATGAATATTGTATGCTATATTGCAGACAAATCCAAACCATGCCAGTGTAGCGTTGGCTACAGGCGAAAGGTCACCTCACCAGAGAACAAAGGAATCTACAGGCAAAAGGTCACCTGACGAGA
>JAOPJM010001738.1:14720802-14733027 GCA_027124095.1 Muusoctopus leioderma
GCTGAGCAGACGAGTCTCACTACATAAAGTGAGATTCGTAGTAGCAGTGGGTAAATCATTTATTTATTTTATTTATTATATAGGCTCCCTTTTTTTTAAAGGAAGTAGGGGAATTACCTTCCTCTTCTTCCAGTTTAATACCATTTCCTGGCCTATGGGTGCCCTTAGCAGAGTTCACTCTGTTGTAAACATTCAGACTGGGTTCCTGACTGAGGGTTATCGTGATCTCACATTGCACCAACACCCTCTACACTCCCCTAAATATCACAGCTAAAAATAACACTAAATCTGCTTGAAAATTCCAACGTAGATCCTACACATCACTTCCTACTCACACATAAACCACACATCCTCTTCGTCTCGGAGACACAAATCTCTCACCAATTATCTACAGCCAATCTCTGCTGTCCAGACTACACTCTTTACTCAAATATCACTCTGAAATATGTAAATTCCACTCTCCCCATCACTCACTTCTGTCACCTAGATATCAGCAACAAAGACTTCCAGTTATTCAGGCTCAAAGTCTCTCCAACTCCTCTAAATACATCTGCTTTCTCTACCACTCTCTGAACTTCTCCTGCCACCAGTAACTTTTCGACCATATCTCTTCCTGCATTGAGGACATATATCTTACTTCACCTCTCTCTGAAGTCAACATACTCAGTGATTTCAATGCTCACTCTTCTTGGCTCTTACACTCATCCCATACTGATGCCGTTGGTGCAGAAACTGAATCTTTTGCAATCCTCAACTACTCTCTACATCAACTTGATTCATCCCTTACACACATCTCTGACTGACACAAACATTACAAACAACCTTGATCTCTTTCTCTCCTCCAAAGCCAACCTCTACCAGACCATCGATGTCTCTGCCCCTGTTGGGTTGTCCAACTATTGCCTTATCGTGACTACCCACCACACATCCACATACTACATAACACCCCACCACTGGGACTATATGGCACTTCAAGTCAGCTGACTGGTTGGAGCTCTGCCAGTTCTTTGCTAACTATCCCTGGTAGCACATGTGCTTCATGCCTGACTTATCAGAAACAGCTAGGCAGGTAACTGAAACCATCTTGAAACCATCTAGGCATGTTCCTGTACATTCCCCTCACAACAAAAACTCACAGCCCGACGTCTCCCTCATAGCTGTACTAGAGCAGTTCAGGCAAAAAACACAGCCTACATCAGTTGGAGAAAATCACCCATCCTTACAAACTGAACGGCTTTTACCCAACACCGAAACTCCTGCAAGATCATCATTTGAAATGCGAAGGATGCATCTATGCATTGCACAGCCTGCAAGCTCTCTTGCCTCCCAAACTGCAGCTGATACTTTTGGTGTCTTGTCAAAAGGATCTCTTCCAATTTTCCCCCCTTCCCCATTCTTTCCAATTTGTAAACATGATGGCTCTATAATCAGTACTACTGTGGAGAAAGCTTCTATATTTGCTGTTTGCTTTGCATCCAACTCTACACTAGGTAAATCTCTTCCAGAACTATCCCCCTCCACCCCACTAGGTTCATTACCATGTACACATACATACCAAGTGCAAAAGCACCTCCATTTACTTCAAACCAATAAAGCCACTGACCTTGAAATTTGTTCTATTCTATTACCCTCAAACAATGCACTCCAGAGTTATCCCCTATCCTCACTAAACTCTTCAATCTCTCTCTCTACAGTGATCTATCCCAATTTTTAGAAACACACTCCAGTGTGTACCATTCCTGAGAAGAGCAGCTCCTCTGACACCACTAACTATAAACCTATTGCTCTCGCACTTCTTCTGTCTACCTTTTCTATCACTACTACCATGGCCTCTGCACCTAGGAACTGGCTGCTATCATGCCACCTCCACCCATGCACTCCTGATTCACTCGTCTTTCTTCCTCTCGTCACCTATATTGTGTCCACTCCCCAGGCCCTAAACTATCCACTGCATTCAGTCCTTCCTTCCCAGAACATTGGCCCTCTAGAATTCCTTCTATCTATATATTTTTCATGCAGCCATTGACTTGCAACTATTTAAGAGGAATGTTAACCATATTAATCTCACTGGTCTTGGAGGGCCTGCGAAGGCCATGAGTACAGCCCCTTCCTCCAGACTAAACCAATACAAACAAAAAGTATCTCATAGGTGATGGAGACAATCATCAACAACCACCTTCTCCAACACCTTGAATCCCCCTCCCTCCTTAATGACACCAGTATGGCTCCTGTAAATTCAGATCTATTGGAGTTTTTCTCTCCTATGCCACTCATCCATGTCACTCAGACCTCGCAAGAAACACTTTGCTTAGTCCTTCTTTCCCTAAACTGCAACCCATTGAAATTTCATGCTTTTTGCTGTAAACATTGACCTACAATCTTCATGCCAAACATCAACCTCATTAACTCACTAGCACCAGCCTTGGAGGGTCTACAAAGTTGTGGGCATTGTTCATCTTGTCTTGACTAACTTATAAAAAAATAGATGATTACACCTCGTTTGCATGACGTATGTAATCTCATTTTTGTATGGGTATTGGAACTTTTTATTGCTAACAGACTTGTAAAATGCACGTTTCTTTATAGTCCTACTAAGGTACATTGTTATTGGTTTAAGACTTTTTTAAATTATATTTGACCTTGATAGTTAGACATTGTCTATTGTATTGATTTGCTAAATCCTATGTTATACAACCCTTTTGGATTGGCTTTTCTTCTATTACAGCTTGACTGAAGAGTTAAAAACTGTCTACAACCTCTATACAATTATGCATTAATATCAATGTATATATCTGTGTATAGATAGTTAGAAGTAAGCATACTCTTTTTTTTCCCACCAGCATTATATTTCTTTTGTTGAGTTTTTAGCTCCTAATGGAACTTTGATAAAATATATTTCAGTTTTCCTGTCTAAATCAATATTGTTTTTTTTCTACTAAAAGCAAACCATTTTGTATAAACATAGCAATAACAAGCATTTTGTTTTTAGAGTTTCTCTTGGTCTATATTTTTGAGTTCAAATAAGATGTAAGGTTTTTGGAAATGTCTTCTCTTTTTGGATGATTTAATGTCTGTCAGAATTATAACATTTTAAAAATTTCATTTATATAAAATTTTCTGTAGTTAAATTGAAATATAAAATTCTTCTGGTTTAGAATCTGACAGGAGACTTGATTGTTATTCCTCTCTTGGATGCATTTCATGTGTGTAGGAAACTGTTTGTTACCACATGGCAATTATTAATAGTCCCTGGGTGATAATTCCTATTGATAATTCCTATTGATATTGAAAACCATACTCTTTGATCTGTAACGTGCTGTAAGTGTTGTAGCCAAGATCAATATTATTCTGTGTAGCCAGATGTGAAAGACACACAGTGGCTGTGTATGTGAGATATCTTTGTATGTACGGGAGTTTATATTTGTGCAAGTAGGTGTTTTCACAATATAATTGTTTTTATTTAGCTTTACTCTCAGTGCTCCAATATTGATATGTATCTCTTGTATGCACTGTAAAACCTTGTGAAGTAACTTGTTCTGTGCTGGCTACTTGTTCAGTGAGTGCGCATAAAGTACACAGTTAGGAAGATAGCCTGGAAAGAAATGCATTCCCCACTGCTATAGATTTGTGGTCTGCAAGGTCTTAATTACTTGCATCATCATTCATCTTGTAGACTTAGCTGGCCTCTCCAGTTGAACCCATATCCTGAATAACTTTAATTTACTGTTGTCTCATGACGGTAGTCTAAGTTACTTTAATGTGCTTCCTAATCTCATTCTTGAATTATCCAGTTGTGGGAGGAAGAAAGAGCCGAAGTAAACAAATTCTTCCACCTCCCACTGTTGAATGTTATTGACCTTGATCACTTGTAAAGCCAGTTCATAAGATGTTAGTTTTGACTGCATTGACTTTCAGGCCATCTTGCCTTAACACTTTCAAGAGGTCTTCCATCATGATCTGCAGATGAGTATAGGATGCACTCAAAAGGGAAATGCTATCAGCATAGTCAAGGTCTATGATTATTGTATTATAGCTTAGATAGATAATGTTGCACCCAAAAAGAGTAGTGGATAACACCAAGTTAATCACTTAGTTGAACAAAGTTGATGAAAGTGCACAACTCTGAAGAATACTATATTTTACCTCAAATACATTACTCTCCTTATTGTTTTCTTGGACTTTATTGAGAGTGCTGGAATAGTATACCTTCACCAGATAGCAGTTTGTTTCAGTGGCATATCATCTGCTTCCCATGATATTTCACTGTCGGACATGGCATTGAGTTTGGACTTAAAATCTGTAAATACAATGACCATGGGCTGCTGTAATGTCCAGCTCTTTCAAATGGCATCAAAGCCTGATCGACACATGAGATCAGGCTGAAAGCAATGAAAGTAGAGTGAATAACCATGACTAGGAGGGTGTGGAAGCTACAAGACAGATCTGTGAGAGTTTATATGGAAACTGAAATAGACTTAGAAAACTAATATAGTCTAGAGGGGAGTTGGGAATTCCTAAAGAATATCCAACTGCATCACTGACTAATCTTGAAGGGGAAGCTGAGTCCCAGCTAGGCCACAAGTGATATGGTGGTGGAAAGGCAGATAAAACTAGAAGAGGTAAATACCATCATTGGAAAGGTGGGGTAGCAAGGTATTATACCTACAAGCAACACACAAAGTTAATCATCAAGCATATTTAGTAAAGAAGCAGAGAATGGAAGTTTGCCAAAAGATCCTGTTCATATTAATCCGTGTGGCCATTATAAAAGAATTCAGGACTAAGATTTTTTTGTCTAAATCTGGGTGACATTTCTGAATGAATTGAACTATTGCTAAAATCAGTTGAACATATAATTGAATAGGTAAAGTACAGATAATATTATTTTTATTATATATAAATAGAACTGCAGATAGCTGTGTCACTAGCCTACTGGACAATCAGCTGAAGGGTTGTTGGTTTGTATGCTGTGCAAGTGCTGTGTTGTGTCCATATCTTAAAATCTTTGTTCTCAATAGCCCTATCCATCTAGATATAAGTTGGTATTATTCAGAGTAGTATAGCACAACTCCTCCTGCCTGTATGGACAAAAGAGGTGTTGAGTCTCACTGTGACTCATGTGTATGCCCAAGTACACTACAACAGTAGCCAGGTTCTCCAACCTTTACATGAGGATGGGAGAGATTTCATTTTTTTAAAATATAGTACACTGGTCTTCAATCTTCTACCAGTATTGTATTTCAGCTACTTATACACTTGTCTACCTATAGATGCAACAGATATGTACAGTTAGGTAAATTGGTATCAAATAAATATGACTCTAGTGGAATATGTTGTATGTCATTGAACAGGTTCATATCGTTGAGTTGCTGTTGTATTACTTGATGTGAAGTGTGTATATTTTGTGTGTTTTTTATAGACCCATTGCTGTCACTGAATTTGGTCCTAATAGATATAAAATAATTGTTGTGCAGAAAGCAATAAGTATTGTGCTGATTAAATAAAAACAAGTGTGTGTGTGTGTGTTTGTCCAGCAGCTATCAAGATGTAAGAAACAGTTGTATGTAGAGTATGAAGGGTTAGTTAATTCATGAAATTATTTCCAGATGTACCTCAATTGTGTGCTTTGCATCTTTTGGTGAAAGCTGTATTAATGGCAGCATAAATTCACAGAAAATATAAATATAAATGTTTGTGTGGTTGTAACTGATAGTATCAACGAAAATAAAAATAGATACATCTTTTTGACGTGTTTAAGACTTTTTAATAATACTCTCTATTCTGTTCACGAAGTTTCTATGACTAATTCTTAACATATTTTCTGAATGTATAAATAGATGATTAAAACAACAGAAGCCAAATTTATCCATTTGCCAGTTATTTAAAATTATCAGCATTTTTAATTTGGGATATGTATATCCCATTTTGTAGGTAACAATAATAATGTGTTCTTTTGTAAAAACACAAGGTCAGTTTTTATTGCATTGACTGCAATGTTGTTATTGCTGTATAAAATCAACTGTAACTTGACTTGGTCTCTGAGGTACAAAACTAGATACTTTTAAATAATCTAGTCAACTGTACTCTTGTTTGTGTCTAATTTACTATTTTTAAATAAAAAGTATATCACATAATACATGAGAGCATTACTGAAGCCATGTAGTATATGTAGGGTAAGTTAACCTAGTAGAATCGTATCTCTTCAGGCTATGGTAGAGGTTTGAATTAAACATTGTAAGCTAATGTAACACTCATCAGTTATATAGTACTACTATTGCTTATAGCAATGAGAATTACTTCTGTGTGCTACATATTTTAAAGACAGGAGAACTGGGCCATTTGAGAGGTCTGTGCCTGGAGTGTTAACATTGTGTAATGATGACTCTTACTTGCTAGGCCAACTCTACTTTAATGATAATCATCCTCATCATCATGTTACATCTGTTTTTCCATGATGGGATGGGTTGGATGTCTTCTGAAGTACACAATAAAGGTAAAACAGCCAATTTCTGTTATTGTGTAGGACATGTTTTTGTTTTTTAGCATGGTTTTTCCTACTGGATGCCTTTCCTATTGCAAACCAGTTTACAGTGTGGACTGTGTGCATTTTATCCTGCCACAGACAGTAGAACGGCTATCTGCCAGGTCTAAGGTGTACCCTCTACACCGTATCAGTCTCTATTCGGAGTTACTGCTCTCCTAGATGGGTTGCTTTTGCTGCAGCTTGTGGAGTCCACATCTCCTCTTTTCTTCTTTGTTTGGTATGATAATAATTATAAAAAATAGAAATTCAATATAGAGTAGTGACTAGGTGTTTCATTTTTTTTTCTAATGTTAGCTCCTACAAATCATGTAGTATTCAGTTAATTTTCCTGTAGAAAATCTAGGAGTTCATTTTTATCTTACCAATGTTCCAAACTTACTATGTATTAGTGTTGTGAATTTGAGAATCTTGAGCTATTGTCCTAAGTATGGTTGGCTGCATCCTGGAGGCAAAATTGTGCTAAATATTGGATTAAGTATTAGTTTAAACATATGTTTTATTTCATTGAAAATTTCTCTGAAACATTCCAATTGTATTCTGCTGTGAGTAGCTTATTGGTGTTGACTTCAGGAAGAAACAGTTGGTTGTGTTTGCCAAAAGGTTTTACAAAATTATTTCAATCTGTTTTAAATAGAGAATATCATTCCTTGTTACAATTCCAAGCTGGAAATATTGGAATATTCTTCTTTAATGGTCTGGGTAGATTATTTTTATCTTTTTGTGTGTGTGTGTGTGTGTGTGTGTGGTGTGTGGTGTGTGTGTGTGTGTGTGTGTGTGTGCGTGCGTGTGTGTGGAAGGAAAGGTCACTTTTCATGTAGTATTCTGCATGTTAGCTCTACTTACTGTGCAAGTGGATCTATCTCCTCCATTTTGAGGACTATTTTTGTTGGTTGTTCTGAAAAATTCCTTATTTTTAATGATATGAATAGAATAAAGTAGCTTAATTGGTTCAGTATGTGGTTATTTCTACTATGTGGTTTCTAGTGTGTAGTTTGTTTAACTTGTTGCTTCTTTAATTTTAGTTGTTTAGTTACAACTACAAAGCAAATTGATCTGGTTAGACTAGGTCTACAAACCTAATTTCCAAATACAATGAGATGAAAACAATTTCATGTGTGACTAATTATTAAAAAAAACTGCTTTATGTGCATTAATTCATGCTAGCATATGTAGATGGTTTTTGCAAATATGGAATATTTGTGTATGACATCTTTTCCTGCCACAAACCATTCAACCAGGGAATTGGAAAGGTACCTATTTTCTGATAGACTGATTTAGGAAAGAATAATGTGCCTTCTTTAGAAGTATAACACAATGACCATAGCAAGGTTTGAAATAAAGACTTGTGTTTTATATTCTAACCCTTCATAATTTCAGTAATTTTGCTGGTGTGTAAAAGGAAAAATACAATTATTAGCCAGCATTAATTTCTTTTCCATTTTTATTTTTTTCTCTTAGTTAATTTGTATAGTTATTATTTGTACCCTTATTTTTTGTTTTAATATTTTCAGTCAAATCTCCCAACACAGAAGTGTAACATGTCTGCATTAATAAAATGTATAAAGCATACTAGGGTTTGATGAAATTAATTTCACACAGAGATGTCCGCAATTAAAAACGTTAGTGCAGGAATAAGTAACTGTTCACTACTTTCTGTTAACCCTTTCGTTAAAAATACACTGCCTATTATTTTCAATTAATTTTGAAAATAATCAAGAATTTGGAAGGAATTTGTGAAATAACTAAGTTTCTCGTTATTAAGTTGTTCTTTGGAACATAACTTAACAAAAAGTTTTTTCTTAAAATTATAATGGAAGGTTTAAATTTAAATATGAACACTTTAAAACAAATGTTTTCTTTTATCATAGAACCAGGGGCGGTTTCAGGTGGTTTAGTATCAAAAGGGTTAAGTGAGATAACCAACATAGTTCAAACTCCACTGTCACATTTTTTACATGCATTTTCATTTTAAACTGCACAGACATCATCAAAATAGAATATTCGTAGAATTTTGATCCTTTCATTTTTAAATGTACTCCAATTCCTTGCCTCCTACATTGTATGTATATTTACGAACTTCATTGTATGCTATTTCTGGAACACATAATGCTAAATAGATGAAGCTGCAGATCACACATAATTGTTTGACCAACTTCTTACATGCCATAGATCTTCTCAGTCAGAACTGACCTGGGGCTAAACAACAACGACAACAACATAGGTGACCAAATAACATTGTATTATTTTTATTGAGCTATTTTATTCTTTTGCTGTTACATGCAAAAAAAAATTGAAGTCTGTCTTGAGCCCACAGGCTCATTAGGTTGGAGCTTATCCCAGTTTCTGAGGCGTTCAAGTGACGAGAGTACAAAACTCGCCACTGAACAGGATGCCAATCTGTTGCAGGGTTAACCCTCAGTTACTTCTGGGGGTTAATCTTGCGATGTGGGAGTTAAATGCTTAGCTGTGCTAAAATTGAAATCCATGTAAGACGAAGCACATATTTGAATATTATTTAATTTTTCACTGTCAAAATATTCTTGGCTAGAAATCTATATTGCTCTCGATCCTCCTGCAAAATTAGGAATCTATCAAATATTGACATTTGACTTTGTAATTATGGTGAGATTAGTTGACTCTTAACGTCCTGTAGGACACGGTTCCACACGATTCCACATCATCAAATTGATATGAATCATTGAACTATATATATATATATGGTAAAAGTGAAACATTTTTGTGTGTAAACACTTCAGGCACCTGTGTTTCTTACTTGTAAATTTCATAATAAATAAGCTGCAAAAACTCATTTTAGGCAATTTCTACTCAATCATTACAGGACTTAGAAAATTTTTAACAGGATGCTAAGAGTTAAAGTGAAGTATTTTGACAATTTTCACTGATTGTTTGCTTTAAAGCTGTTTTTTTAAACATTTTTAGTAAATGTTCAACTTTTCTTATTGCTTATAGGAATCTGTTGGTTTTGATATTTTGTTTAACTATCTACATAAACTGAGCAATGTTAATGAAAAAAAAATACTATAGAAACAATTAATTGTTTTGTTAAGAATAATCTTAACTCTAATGAATATATGTTTATTAAAATAATCAACTATAAGATAAATTAATAATCTCATGTTTCCAAAATTCCACATTGAATGCATGATCACCCCCCCCCCCCCACACACACACTTTGTATTAGCAGGAATCTCTGCTTGATCTCAAATACAGCACTTCCAAGGTGGTTCTACATTTCCTTTGCTTAATCTGCACTCCAGTTTATATTAAGTACTGCATAGTAAATATTAATTTCTTACATAGGAACAAGGCCTCAGATTTGGAGAATGGGTATAGTCAGTTATATTAATTTCAGTATTTGACTGGTGCTTTATTTTATCAACTCCCATAAGGATGGAAAAGACTGTTGACCTTTGTAGGATTTGAATTCAGAATGTAAAAGGCTGTAACTAAATACTGCAAGGCATTTTATCCAACACTCTAAAGTAAATGTTCTATTTTTAATATCCGTTTTTATTCGTGTTATCATCTTGACCTCGTTTGGAAACAGTGGTAGATGTCTTTAAGTTTCATATACTCCTTTATCTCATTAAAGCTTAATGTATTATTGTTTCATATCTCTGGGAAATCATACCTTCAATTATTGTTAACTATCAAGATTTTATTGCAATAATTCCTCACATGAACTTACTAATTTTTTATACAAGGAAAATCCTTCTGTTGTAACTAGAAACCATGCATATACTTCATAGGCTTTATTTATTTTATCTCTGGTCTTAATTTATAAAAATGTTAAGAATTTAGTTCTTTAACCAATTGGAGGAAAATATATGCAGACTGATTTTAGCAATGCAATTGTTAAGTAGTAACTTTCTTGTGTAGACTATTAATAGAACTTTTGTTATATCATGTGATTCCAAATTTGTTTATTTTTTTTTCAATGGAGCCTTCCTTATGTGTGTGCATGCATTATTGACTTCATGTTTCTGTGTAATAATTCATGCAAGTGAGGTGTCAGCAGAGTTAATTACCAAAAATCCTTTTTGATGTTGATCTGTTATGAAAGATTATTTGTTAAACTTTTTCTTTGTAGACCTGGTTGATAGTATTTTGTAGCCTCCAGCCGAAATGATCAATGATCTTTTTAGCTTATTTATTTTTAAAGGAGCTGTTGTATTAAGAACAGTTTTAAGATCTTATACAACAGCAACCTGTATTTTTTTAGCTAACTAGTTTTTCTTTCATTCTTTTTTTTTAATGCAATTACCTGAAATGACACGTTGGTTGATTGATTAAATTACTAAGTTAAAGTCTGTCAGTTGTTTTTCTAGTGTCACATATATTAGTAACAGATTCTCTTTTTAAACATGTAATAAGATTCAATTACGTTCAAGTTTTATTTACTTTATAGAAACTTTAGTAGGAAGACAATGGAATATAACTGAAGCAGCTCCATGCTTCTCTGATATTAATGTCAATTGCTACCAATTATCAGATACATTATCAGATAAGATTATGAAAACCTAGAAACACCTGATGGAGTTAAGACAGTAAATATTTCAAACTCTGAAAAATATAACTTTTATGGAAAACTATGAAAAAAAAAAGGGCTATAAACAAATGCAACTTGAACATAGTTGTGACTTTCATAACACACACTCACTCTCTCTCTCCCCCCCCCTCTCTCTCACTCTCTCACTCACACACACACACACACACACCAATTTTAAAATGCAGCAATTTTTATTTTCTTAATTTTAGAAGCCATGTCAGCTGAAACCCCCCAACGTGCTGTTTCCAATGGTGCACCGAACAATGAGGAGGACACATTTGAGAAGGATTTGAACGAAATGCTTCAAGATTCTCCAAGCCTAAATGATAGTTGTTCAACTGTTCAGAGTGGCAGTCCGCGGAAGGGAGCTACTGCCGCTGCAACACCTCCTACTACCTTTAACTCCAACCCTTCAGATTCTTCACATACTCGACCATACACTGGGCCACCAGGTGAGAATGCTTCTTTCTTTTTTATTTCTTATATATATATATATATACACTATTTTATATTTAGCTACCTTGTCAAAGAATATTAAAACTACTTTCAGACAGGATTTGGGTAAATTTCATATGGTTTTGAAGCTTCTTTCTTCAAAATATCCCTTTGTAATAAATGGACCACTTTTAGAAAGCTAGTGAGAACATTTTGTGTCTTTCACATCATTTATTGAAAATATTAAAATGTTTTTTTGAGACGTCAAGTGTGTGTGTATGTTGTTCTTGTCGAACTCCAGGTCAACTCATTGAGTAGACTTATGATCAAAAGCCTTCTAGCCATAACCATCTCGATTTTTTATTTATATTTAGTGTATGAAAGACCAGGGCTTCTGTGAAAAATTTTGCAGGGTGGAACAAGACTGTTTTCGAGTGTTGTGCCACATCCCTGGAGAGGCATCAATTATTATTTTTATTTGTGGCTTAAACAATGAAAGCACTATCCAGGAAAATTCTGGCTATTTTGATCCTAATGTGCTCCAATTTTGGATGTCCGATTGATTTAAATTTTAATCAGGCATACAGGGCTAAAAACGGACACAATGTCTGAAACCGTACATATCTGACAGTCTTGTTCATAGGTATTATCACTCATCCCTTCACAGGGTGAAATG
>JAOPJM010001738.1:14771023-14781701 GCA_027124095.1 Muusoctopus leioderma
CCAGGAAACAAATTGTAAGATAACCACTTGTTACGTTGTTGTTGTTTCTTTATGCAAATATATATATATATATATATGTTTGTATAGAAGACAAAAGCACACATACACACTTGATGCATCTACCTCTCTCCCTTTCATCATCTCCACTGTGGCTCCACTCCACATGCTCTGTACTTAACAGATTTTTTTTTTTTAGTTGAAGGAAAGACGGGCAGTACCATTAGCCTTTGTAGACATTCCTTGTCTGCTGAGATTGATGCAGTTGATGTTCAGCTTTAACTTTTGCAGATTGATACATGTTGGAGGGAGGGGAGGAAACGGGTGGAGAAAGAATTCCAAAAGGTTGTAATTTTATGGAGGAAGGATTAAGCAAAGTGTTTAGTGTGCAGCTTGCATGAGACACAGTGAGGATAATAAGAGAAGAAGCAGGTGGCCTTGGGCAGTGGTGGTATGCAACTTGCTAGTTCAAAGGAGTAGAAGCCATTGTAGTAGTAGTGTTCAAAGTGGCAAAGAAAAGAAACAGTGCATCTGTTACTTTTTTGGGGGTGGGCATGCAGTCTAGGATATTTGTGTACATAAGAACAGCACTGTTCCAGACATGGAAGAGTTCAATAAGTTCAATTGCTGTGAGGAATGAATAATCTAACTTTTTGGGCTCTTGCCCTTTGTCTGAGAATGAGGACGAGAAAGAAAGTGTTGTTGTTGTTTTGGCTGCAAGCTGCTAAATGTTCTAGATATGCCTATTGTATGAGTGAAATGTATTGACTGTTAACTGGAGAAATTTTAATATTTTTATGCAATCTATTAAATTCTTCAATATAAGCGAAAGAAGAAAAAAAACACAAGTGTTGCATTTGATCTTTAGAAGGAAGATCCTTCTGAACATCTTTCTTAATGGGAATTACTACAAAGTTGTGGTATACTACCCACTCTCTTCCAAAACTTATCTGTTTCTAGACCTAGCCTGCTTTCCCTGAATTATAGGAACTCAAGGTTTGGCGAAGTTTACTGGAATGGTTTCTTACTCACTTTTCCAGGTAGGCATCAAGGCTAATATATTTAGGGAACAGAGAAGTACAAGTTAAGGCATTCATATGTTTTTCAGGGGTATTAAAGATATATTTGAAGTAAAATTACTAAAACCAAGAATTGAAAATCGGTTATTAAATTAGCTTGATGAAAGCTTACCTTCTACTACTACAGCTATCTCTACACTGTGTGTGTGAGTGTGTGTATACATCATCATTTTACATCCGTTTTCCATGCTGGCATGGGTTGGATGGTCGCACGGTCTGAATCAGCTCTTATTTGGGGTTACTGTCCTCCTAGAAGGGTCGAGGGACCACGTCTTGCTTGTACTTCCCAGTTTTGGCAAGATTTCTATGGCTGGTTGCCTTTCTTAACACCAATCACCTTACAAGATGTACTGGGTGCATTTTATTGTGGCATCAGCACTAGAGAGGTTGTCATGTCCTTGACAAGAAGACTAAAGGGTCTGCTTGACTCTACATTGTCTCTGCTCATTTGCCTACCACTTTACAGAGTGTACTGGGTGCATTTTATTGTGGCACCAGCATTGGTGAGGTTGTCTTGTACCCCACAAGACTAAAGAGTCCTCACTACTCTATGTTGTCTTCATTCATTAAAGGCAACGCAACCAAGAGTGTGTCTAGAAGAGAGAGTGATGATAGAAGAGCCAGGGACAGAAGGTGAAAGAAACCAGAGTATGATTAGAGAAACAGTGATTGGGATGAGATGGTAAAGGAGGGAGTAATCACAGAGAGACAGTAATAGTGGGGAGTAATTGAAGAGAGACAGTGATTGCAGCTACACATTGCTAGTAAGAGAGAGTAAGTGATGGATAGTAGTCAAGATGGGCAATGGTAAGAGAGAGTGATGTATGTCAATAACAAGTGACCTGAGGAGGAGAGTTATGGCTAGCATTACAGAAGTTTGAATGGTAGATATCGGATGGGGAGGGTGAGTGATAGATGTGAGGGTATCGAAGAGGTGGGGGGTGGGGGGAACCTAATAGGAACATAATGGGTGAGAGACCCAAATGTAGATATATTATACAACTCAGCCTCTACCACTACACTATTTTAACATTTGTTTCACCATGCTTACAAGCGTGGGCAAGTCATCTCCAACACTGTGTGCCATCAGTCATCATAGTCCTCTGTCGTCTCCTTTGTAAGGCTCAGCATCTTGAAATCAGTCTTTACCACTTCATCCCAAGTTTTCCCTGGGTTCCCTCTTCCACAGGTTCCATCCACTTTGAGTACCTGGCACTTCTTTACACTGCTGTAATCCTCCATATGCATCAGATACCCATACAAGCACAGTCTCCTGTCTTGCACGCTACATCTGATTCCTCTTATATTCAGTTTTTGTCTCAGCTCATTTATGTTCTGTTGTTCATGCCCACATAACATTACACATCCAGAGGAGCATGCTCACTTAATTTCTTTCTAGTCTTAGCAAATACACACACACACACACATTGTGTGCATCTTGGTTTTTAGAATTGGTACACCATATCTCTGCCTGTCATAGAAGGTTACTGAAAGGATTTGCATCAGGAAGGGCATCTGGCTGTAAAACATTACCTCAAAAAGTCCTGTTCGGCCCATGTCAGTATGAAAAAGTGGACGTAAAAAACGATGTTACACGCACGAGTGCGCGCACACATGCACGCACGCACACACGCACACACACACACAGACTCTCATTCATATAGTTAGAGCACAGCATTTCATTAGCACGTGATCAACTGAACAAGCAACTCTAAAATCTGATGATCAATTTAATGTTTGAACTATTCATATTCTCTGCCTGATCGTCTGTATACTGAAAGAATGCAATAAGCAACATATGTAACCATTGTCTGATTAGTGGAGTAAAAGGAGCAATAGCTAATGTGTTAGTGAACAAGTTGCTGAACATATAGGACTACTGGTTAAAAGTTATTTGTATTGCTTATTTAGTTTTATGTTGAGTTGGTTGTTGTTTAGCCCCAAGTCAACCCTGATTGAGCAGACCTATGATCAAAAGTGTCCCAGCTGTGACCATCTCGTCCTTCTCTTGGGCATTGTGTATCTAGGACTACATTATCCAATGTGTACTTCCCCTTTTAAAGGTGGTAGGGTATAATTTGAGGGAGATTTGGCTACTATTTCTAGCAAGTTGAGCGACCATATAGAGGCACCCAATATGTTGAATTGGTGCTTAGTATAGATGATGGTGTTAATTCTTTTGATATAGTTATGGAAGGAGGAGTAAATTATATGTGTACCAATGAGTTTATATTTTATTTTCATACTTGCTTGTTATTCCATATTTTATTTTACATGCTTTTGTTTTTTTTTATTCCAAAATAAGTTTAGTATCTTATCAGATAGGATAGGTTTCAGTGTACTTGAAAGGAGTGTTTCAATATTGATCCATCTTTGTTCATCATTACTTTTAGGAGTATGTTTCTAATAGCTCTTTCTCTCTCTCGCTCTCTCTCTCTCTCTCTAGTTTTGTAGAAGTCCTGAAAATAGTTTGTATGTGTGTTTCTCTGAATGCATGTATATTTAATACACATGCACACACACACACACACACACACACACACACATACATGAGATTGGAAACTTTTGTTGGTTAGAAAACCAAATTTTAGTGCACAAATATACTTAGAAAACTTTCTGGAAAATGTTAAATTTATCAACATATTTTTTTTTACAGAATGCAATTTAGATTTAAATAATAACTTTCTACTTTGATAATGTTGATTGCCATTTTGAGGGTTATTTTTGCTCATGCTATTCAACCCAGTGCTGTTGTTTTCCTAATCTTTCATTGACTAATAGAGCAAGAAAGCATGTGAATTAAAAATTATCATTTAACCCTTTTGATACTAACCTGCCCTAAACTGCCACTGTTTCTATGATACAAAACTATTTACTTTAAACTGTTTATATTTAAATGGAAATCTTCCATCATAATTTTATGTAAGAACCTTTTGTTAAATTGAGCTCCAAACATCAGCTTAATAATTGCTTCTAACATAGGCACAAGGCCAGAAATTTTTGGGGAGGAGAACGATCAATTATATCGACCCCAGTACTTGACTTGTACTTTATTTATCTACTCTAGAAAGACGAAAAGTGATGTTGACCGTGGCGGGATTTGGACTCAGAACATAAACAGCCAGAACAAATACTGCAAGGCCTTCTGTCTGATGCTCTAAAGGTTCTCCCAGCCCACTGCCCCTAATATCAGCTTAATAATGAAAAAAAGTTACTTATTTTACTAAATCCTCCAAACTCTTTGATTATTTAAAAGAAAAAAATAATTAAAGCACATAGTATAATATTTCATTTGAATTATGGTCATGGAAGGGTTAATACATAGAGGCTCCTTCATTGAACTGGCTGTAAATTTGGTATTAAACACGCTCTGTTAAATATTTTTCTACTTTGATAAATTTTGTTGAATGGTTTCTGTAGTCCTCTTGCAAGGGACAACCTCTCCATTGCCAGTAGCATGATAAAATGATTCACGAACTCTCTGTAAAGTGGTTGGTGATATGAAAGGCATCCAGCCATAGAAACCATGCCAAAAAATGGAACATATGAGTAAGACATGGACTCTGTAAGCTGCATTGCAGGCTACCCAACCTATCTAGGAGGGCAATAACTCTGAATAAGAATTGATACAGAGTAGATGGGACTCTTTAGTCCTCCTGCATAGGACAACTTCATTAGTGTCAGTGGCATGATAAGATGTACCCAGTCCACACTCCAAGGCATTCACAACAAAGTTGGCTAGTTTTCTCTTTGTTGTGTGTGTAAGATGAAGCAGACTATGATAAGTGACAAGATCTGTCCAACCCATGCCAGCATAGAAAAAAATGAACGTAAAATGATGATGATGATGATGATCCATTTTTCTTTACATTTTCTTTTAAACAATTTTTATTTTTCATATTTTTTGATAAAATAAAAATAAATTGTTAGTTATTATTATTATTAGTAGAAGGGTGGTGGATTGGCAGAATCATTAGAGCATCGGACAAAATACCTTGCAGTATTTGTTTCAGCTCTTTGTGTTCTGACTTCAAATCCCACCAATGTCAACTTTGCCTTTCATCAAGTACTGGGGGTCAATATAATTGATTGTTCTCCTCCCCCCAAATTTCTGGTCTTGTGGTAATGTTAGAAACAATTATTATTATTATTAATATTTATTATTATTATTATTAATATTTATTTAAACCCCTTCTAATACTACAATTATACAAAATATTTAATCCTTTAATAATCCACAATGTACCACAGAGCCTGTGATTTTTCTCATGTATCTGTAATGTTTTAGATGAGACAAATCTCCCTTTGTATAGGATGCTAGTCTAATACTGGTTAACTTTTCCAGGCAAGCTGGTATCTATTTTCAAGAATTTAAGTATCTCAACTTGGATACAAAAGGAGTTTCCTGCAATAAGATGGGAAACTTATGATACATAGTCTGTTATCTTATCCACTTGCTATGTTACCTTCAGTAAATTAACTTAATGATGAAAATTGCCCTAATTAAAACAAATACTATCTAGTATGAATTTCTGTGACATTCGTGAACTTGATCATGCCAATATAAATTAAAAAATATAGAAAATTCTGGTGCGATGTGATTGGTTCTCATTAATTTCAACTAGTACAGTTAGGTAAGTTTTGGTAAGTGTTTGTGTAATGGAAGTGTTGTTTGTTGTTCTGTGTTCATCAGCCACGTATGTATTATATAGCCATAGTAAAAAAATAACGTCAGTACTTAGAAACTTAGAAGGGCAGCATTGATTATTTGCTTTTCCTTTACATTGAATTCTGTAAAAAAAAAACAAAAAGAAAAACTGATTTGCCTTCATTTATTGCTGTATTGATCAGTGCAATCACTTCTAAGCTATTCAGCTGAGCTACAACTAAGAACACAATCTACAATTGTTTATCATATTGCTTTAAACTTATCTTCCATTTATTCATTGTAATCTTCTTTTGACGTTTGTGTTCTTCAGATTTTTTGTAATTGGTATCAAGGTTCTCTGAATCATCCTCCATCTTTTCTGTTTTTGTGATAAATTTCAAATATTCTTGTGTTGCTGTCAGAATTTATCTTTGAAACAGTTATAAGAATCCAAACGGTTTTTTGCAATAATGAACTGTTTTGATATAGTGACAAGAATGAAATATATAGTGTTAGTCTCATATATTTCACCTCATGTTAGTCACTTTATGAAGAGCCAAGCAATTATCCATCTTATATGTTTTATAACCTTATGCTACTACTTGTATAGGATACATGTCTTCAGTTGTTTATTACAGCTTCTATAACTATAGACAATGTCACAAGGCAGTAAACATATAAAATCAAATAAATTGTTTCCCCATTTTTCTTTAAATAAGATTATAGTAAATTCAACCTTCTAGATATTTCTTATATAAAATGTGAAAATAATTTGTGTACAACAATATAATGCCTCAAAGTGGTGATTTGTATCAACTGTGCTGTTGTAATTTAAAGCATATTTAAGGATGTGCCTGATTTCTAATGAGAAGTTACTTCCAAGTACACTTTAGTAATAAAATATTTTGCCGAAAATGTCTAAAGACATTAAGCTTTTACAAAACAAGCAATTAAAAAATTGAAAAATGTAATTTTGTATTAAAGGAGGCTTTTCAGGAATTTTGGAACTTGAGCAAATGTTGGATTAACATTACAATTGATAATATTAACTCCAAATCATGAGAAGTAAAGCATATAAAACTTATTCCGGTGTCAGATTAAAGTTACTTTCAGTAATTTACACTCTGCTAGCATTATCACATTACTCTGATCTTTCTTGTAGTGTTTCCGTGTTTCCAGTTTTCCTTGCTTTACATTTTTGATTTTGAGCTATGGAATTCTGAACTATATATTTAGTTCTATCACTTCATGTACTTCATCCATTTTCTGTTTGCTCTCTTACTACTTTGAGCAAATGCTGAATTAAATAACTTAGCACTTGATTAATTGTTATTGATGTTGAACCGTGAAGACCACACAACAATCTGTTACTCAGCATGACTGATGTAATAAATTTTAAAATGTATTTTGTAAAATTTAAGTTTCCCATAAAAAATCAATTACAATTAAATTGGAATTTCTTAAATGTTTTTTTCTTTTTAAATGTTTGTATTTTTTAAATTATTACTTGAAGTTAAGTAAAAAAATTAACATTCAAATGAAGTTTATGTAATTAGTGTATGTGTTCAAATGTATGAGTTTAATTAATATTGATTTCTGTTAAAGAACAATTATGGCTATTTACTCTAATGTTAGTAAAATGTTTTATTGCTGTTGTTGTCTCCAGCTATCCATATAATTTCTGTAATTTCAATTTGTATCTATTTCAGCCACAAGTAATATTCCACTGTCAAGTCCTCAGAGCAATGGAGATTTTGTACCAAAAGGCAGTGTCACTCAGACTGCCGTATCCAAGATCGACACAATCCGCTCATGGAGCCTGAATACTTACAAATGTACTCGTCAACTTATATCTGAAAAATTTGGCAAAGGTTCGCGAACTGTAGATCTGGAGTTGGAAACTCAGATCGAGGCTTTGCGTGAAACACAACGTAAATATTGCAATATTTTGCGTTTGGCACGTTCTCTAACCAATCATTTCTATTATGTGGTGCAGACTCAAAAAGCTCTTGGAGAATCTTTCTCTGAGTTAGCTGCAAAATCTCCAGACCTCCAGGAGGAATTTACTTACAATTCTGAAACACAGAGAACACTAAGTAAAAATGGTGAAGTACTATTGGGTAAGTAAATTAATTACTAATTAAATGTTCCTGTTATTTTATATTTTAACTTTGGAGTATATGAATAAAACTGTAGTTTGACACTGAGTTTATTACTAAAATTAATAAATAAATTATATTTCCTTTTTCTAGAAACTATGGTATTAAGTGAACAGGCTGCTTTATGACCTTCTCTATCTTGTCTCCTCTTTTTTTAGGTGCCATGAATTTTTTTACTTCTTCTGTGAACACGCTATGCAATAAAACTATGGAAGACACTCTACTTACAATAAAACTGTATGAAAATGCCAGGTTAGTTCATAATGTTCTTATTATTGCATTCTGAGTTCAAATCTGTAGAGGTCAAATTTGCTTTTCATCCTTTTGGGAGTCAATAAAATAAAGTACCAGTCAATTTAATCAACTAACCCCCTACCCTAAAATTTGAAATCTTGCGCCTATGTTAGAAACCATTATTACATTATCTAAGGCGGAGAATTGGCAGTCATTAGTGCGTCAGATAGAATGCCTTGCAGTATTTGTTCTGGCTCACTGCGCTCTAAGTTCAAATCCCGCCAAGGTCAACTTTGCCTTTCATCCTTCCAAGGTCAATAAAATAAAGTACAAGTCAAGTACTGGGGTTGTTGGCCTTGTGCCTATGCTAGAAACAATTATTACATTATTTTTTTAAAAATAAACTGAATTTTTGTTATCTAGCAAACATTTAGAGATGTTTAACTATCATTGTTGAGTGCAGCTGACTCTCTTCCCCTAACTGTGAAATGTTAACTACAGGGAGGTATAATTCACCACTGTAAACACTAGGTGCTATATATCTATTATTTGTCAAATATCTATTATTTTGTAGTGTTAATCCCAGATCCTCCCTTGGGAAAAACTTATTATTGCTTGGCATTAAACATCATGAAACCTAGAATATGCTCCAGCACACTTTACTATGTTGGATATTTTTCAGAGGAAATATTCTAATAAGAAATTAATTGTGAAATATTCTGATATTTAATAGTGAAATATTCTTATAAAAATTAAGTTAGTTTGTCTGTTATTCACAAAAAGAAAAAGAAAATCTCCAGAATAGACAGTTGGGTTTTCAGTTCAGAATCTTAACTTGTCAACCAAAATTTTTTGTTTAATTATTTATTGTCACTATTTTGAAGAATTGATGATTCTTTTATAGAGTGCCAAAATCCAGAGGTCTATTTGCATTGATTACTTAAATTACATGTAACACCTGCGCAGTGCCTTAGATTTAAGGGACTGGATTACTGGTTTCACTTTAAATTCACTACTACATCATGATTGTATGATTAAATGCTAGAGTGAGTAGCAACTGTAAAACAGATGCTCTCCAAAAGTATATGCAAATGTAGATCTTTGTGGAGCTAGCCAAACTTGGTTAAAAAATTGCTATATGTTTCTAGTTTGTTTCTAGTTATGTTTAATTACAAATCATTTCATCTTGGAATTGATAGTGTTATCTAACATGTAATTATTTTCCATTTTCCAGACTGGAATATGATGCGTATAGAAATGACCTTGAGTTTGCTCAAATGGGACCACGGGATTCTAATTCTATACCCAAAGTTGAAGATGCCAAGACCAAGTTTGAAGAACATAAACAAAAATACGAATCTCTACGTGCTGATGTAGCCATCAAACTAAATTTTTTGGAAGAAAATAAGGTAAGATAACATTTAGACCCATAAAATATTTCAAATTAAAAGATCTGTTGAATTTGATGATATTATACTATGATCACTGTAATCACTTATACTATCATCACTGCAATCATTATCATCACTCGTGTAAGCTATTTTCCTTGATGGATTAGGTTAGTAGAAATAATTTTTAAATAATGTGGTCTCAAAATTTTATGAATAATTTTTGACAATTTTTGGCAGTTGATCAGGTATGATAGAGTTTGAGGTTATGTTAATGTTCAACTTAATCTACCTATTGTTTTATGTTCTTGTTTAGCTTAATTTGCCTATTGTATAGTAATAAAAATCAGGAGGAGTGCAGAAACATTGTATTGTAAAAGTATAGCTTTGCTGCTCTGGGTTAAAATTTATCAAAAAAACAATTTTTATTATTATTGTATTTTGGGAGGGTCATTTTGCCAATAAATTTTTATTATACATTAGGATTATATATTTACGATATGTTCAGTATGTTACAGATTCACAAAAGTCATGAAATAATGAATTAATATATTTATTTCATGCTGTATGCATTTATGGAAAATAATTGGCATATTTAAAATTTATTATTATTATAAATGCTCCTGACTGTTTTTATGTATTACAATAGTGTACTTCAGTCCTAAACTGAAGCCAAGTCAAAATGTCACTGTTTATTTTGCAATGTCTTGCTAGAAACAATGTATGTCATGAGACAGGCGATTGGAATCCCTATCACTATTGCCCCAAGCCAAGCGGGTGGGCAACAGTACAAACCGTATCTAGAATGTATTACTTGAACTTGTTCTGTACAGAGAAGGTGTAGTTTTTGTTTAGTATATAAAGCTTATGCCTGTTATTTCACATATTTTCTGCACTATTTATAAATAAAATATTGTCATTTTAACAGACAGTATTGTTTTATAAAATGTTCAACTTTACTATGTATCAGTATCCATAGTAAACCACTTCCATACAGGTTGCCACCTTACTGTCTATGAGATGGCAGATCATCATCATCATCATCATCATCATCATCATACGTCTGTTTTCCATACTGGCATGGGTTGGACAGGTGATTTCAGCCCGCATCGATTGTGAATGGAGTCACCACTCTCCTAGACGGGTCGGGGGACCACGCCTCACACATGTTTC
>JAOPJM010001738.1:14787019-14800182 GCA_027124095.1 Muusoctopus leioderma
CATTTCACCCTGTGAAGGGATGAGTGATAATACCTATGAACAAGACTGTCAGATATGTACGGTTTCAGACATTGTGTTCGTTTTTAGCCCTGTATTCCTGATTAAAATTTAAATCAATCGGACATCCAAAATTGTTTGAATTACATCCAATTTAAGGTACTGCATACATTCGGATTGATATTTCTGCAAACAAAAGCTCTGAATACAAACCATCCTTCAGAAAACTATAATTTAGTTTTATTAATTATATTTAATTATTTATTTCCATTTTGTTTCAAAGTAGAAAGACAGAAAAGTCGATACATTTGAATTCTATAACATTTTATTGGAGAATCTAATCCTTTGAAATTGACTTTAGATTCTTGAGTGAAACACTGTTATTTACTCAATCTGATATATGAATACTAAATGTTATTTAGTGTGTGTTGAACATTTACATAACTCTCCCATACTAAACCTTCTTCCTCCTGAATGGTAGTGTCATCAATTTTCTAGTTGACATTGATTACTACTTCACTGATTTTTAAATTTTATGTCCAACCCATGCCAGCATGGAAAAGCGGATGTAAAAATGATGATGATGACAACAACAATGATGATGATGATGATGATGCTATGTTTACTTACAAATATTTGTCACACTTGTCTCACTTTTATAGCTGTTTTATATGGACCATGTACTAAAATGGACCCTGCATTGAACTCTTTCTCCAATCCTTCCTCCTTAGAAGCACACCTTTCTGGAACTTCTGCTTTTACCATATCTTTCCACCAAATATTAACCCACATCAATTCAAATTAAGCAGTAACTATGCTTACATCCAATCCTAATACATTTTTAATCTAAACAGGTCAAGTCTAAGGAAAAAGGAAGTCCTTTTTCCTTTGATTTAGCTAAAAATGTAGCTAAGTGTAGATACTATTGTATACTTTACTATTTAGATTTGTTCTTCTTCATTGACTGTATTGCAAACAGAACAATAACTTGGAAGTAATAGTTATCTTTGCTGCAGATCACAAGGATGTGTAATTGACAAGAATGGTAATTGTATGCAGTTATTTGCTAGAAAACTATTGTTGTTAATATGATTGAGGTGCTGTGCTGGTAAGTTCCCAGCAAATTGTTTATGATTTGGTTTTAATTCCCAGTTGCAACCATTTCGTTATATGTTCACTAGTTCCCTAAGGAAGACTTTGAATGTTATATTTTCCTGTCTACTGAAAATATTCATGGCTTCAAGCCCATGTAAGCAATCATCATTATTATTAGTAATAGTAGAGGGCAGTGGATTGGCAGAATGGCTATAGAGCCTCATACAAAATACCTTGCGTTATTTTCTCCGGCTCTTTATGTTCTGAGTTCAAATCCTGCCATGGTCAACTTAAACTTTCATCCATTCAGGGTCGATAAATAAAGTACCAGTCAAGTACTGGGTCGATGTAATCGACCCCCCCCCCCCAGAAAAAAATTCTGGCCTTGTGCTAATGTAAGAAATAATTATTAGTAATAGTAGTAATATCTTCATTTGTATTTCTTAATTTCAGGTGAAAGTCATGCACAAGCAACTTCTTTTGTTCCACAATGCGGTGTCGGCATACTTCAGTGGGAATGAGACAGCTTTGGATGCAACATTGAAGCAGTTCAATATTAAATTGAAAACAGCCAATTCTTCAAAACCATCTTGGATTGAACAGTAGTCAACTTCATGTTGAGACTTTGGGGAACCAAGCACCTGCAGGCCAAAGCATCTACATAGGAATATACAGACATATGTACTTAGAATCCCACATTTGCACACACACACACATACACACACACATACACACACAAACATACACCACTATTCACATTGGAAATTGATGTTGAACAGATGTGCACTCTACCAGCTAAATTGAGAATTTTGGAGCCCATGTAACAAGCATGCCAACACAAGCCTTCCGAGATGGATGGTAATTGTGAGCAAATCAGCCTGTTGTCTGTTCCGGTGCATGTGACACACTCACTTGTATACACCGATACACACCTACACCCTTTCTAGAAAACTGCCATTGGGAAGAACAGTTCACCACTTCTATATAGCTACTTATTGAATATAAGTTTCTATTCAGAAATTAAGTCTAGTCAAAAAATGAGTTGTTCTAACAAAAAAATTATATTTATCTATGATATTAGACATAATAAGACATTATAAGTGCCAATTTGAGAGAGAAAAGAGTAACAGACTCACTGATGGGGATTCAAACGATGTATCTTTTTCTTGCCAGGTAACCATGTTATTTATTATACAAGAGCATCTGCCGTTCCATTTTGCCAAATTAGATGACATCATTTATTTCTGCTATTTTAACTGTATTATTTTATCTCACCAAGATAATTCATTAGCCACTCAGTGATAGCAGGATAAGCTATTCTACTAATATCTATCTACCATAGTGAGGTGTCCTACTTTAGTTTGATGTTTGTTATTATGAAAAAATAACCTCAAACATCGCACTTGGGTAGGCCACTTCACTATGCTGGATATTTGTAGAATAGCCCTTTCTGCAAGCACTAAGTGGCTGATGAATTATCTTAGTGAGTTAAATATTACAGTTAAAATAGCAGAAACACATTATAAAATTATGGCAAGCATTCTGTAGTGTAGCATGGTTGCCTAGCAAGCGATAGATAGGTAGTTCAAGTCCTATCAGTGGACCTTTTACTCTTTTGTCTCAAATTGGTACTTATATCATTTATCTAGTTCTATCCTTGACTCCTGAAAACCCTAGTTAAAAAGCCTTACTGAGACACATTGAATCATTCCCTTTCTCTCTCTCTCTCTCTCTCTTTTTTCACACACACATCACACACACTGCAACAGTTCATGTACTCAAACAACATTGTTTCTGCATATTATCTCTTAATAACAGTACTCTTGAATTCAGTTAGAGATTGTCTGAAATGATTTCACTTCACATTAGTATATTTCCAATAGGTTTATAAGGTTTTCTACATTAATATAGTAATGGCAGTACATATCCTGTGAGTTGCAATAGCACATTGCCATATCATTAGGGGTTAGATGCAAAATCGCATGGAACACTAAAAAGACATTTCAATGTTTCATTTGTTTGTCATGTGTTGCATGTTACAGGTCGTATATTGGTTGGTTTGTAAGTAGTGTGTGTGTACAGGTATAGCATATATGCACTGTATGCTACATTATAATGGGTCCAGTGTTATCACATTATAGATAGCATTGCTGTGCAGCTAGCTGCAACCAGAGTAATGGTCTTTGCTTCTCTGTTCACCACAAAAAGCCAATCCATTATTCACATTTGGGATTTGGCAACATGAACACAAGCTATATGGATCCCACTTTCATTTGGCCTGCTTGCCTTGTTTAACTCTTAACTTGGGGAGAACCAAATTAAAAGATTTAAAAAAAAATGCTCTTATGGGATGAGCTGGATTTTCCCTGCACCATTTGCCCTACCCCTATATATCCTCTTTATACTCCACTCCTTGGCCTTATCTGTTGAGAAAGGTCATCAGTAATTTAAAAGAAAATATCAGAAATCCTTCTATATTTCTCTGTAAATATTCATCCTTCTCCTGTCGCCGCTTCTATGTTGAACTTTCATTTAAGACTGTGTTAAGCTGATACTGAATTTCCTTTTTTCTTTTCTCTCCCTGCTCACTTTGTTTTTCTTTTTTTTGATCACTTGGACTTCCACCAAAGTGGAACTTCTGTTTTCTTCCAGTTACCTAAGTATTAACTTTTACAATTACTTTTTCTTATTTTTCATCACACATACATTTGTGAGAGGACAGCAATTATTAGTTTATTATAGGATTGCAATGACTTTTCCTGTCATTTATTACCTTTTAGTACTTAATCAACTCAAATTATTTCATTACATTGCCAATCATCACATACCCTACAATCTATATTTGTTTTAAACCCTTTCTCTTTTTTAATTATATAACTCTAATTATTAATTTGGTTTTTAAATTATGTAAATTATTTTTTATTTAATTTTTCTTTTCTTCTGGAGTATGAACAAAAAAACAAAACAAAAATACAAAATAAAAGAACATCTTGTAAAATCCTTGTAATTATAATAACACCAGTAACAATGTCATTACTAACAACAGTAACATCAATAAAATAACAGCTTGATGTTTCTGTTATTTGTCTCCAAACTGAATGCTATGGTATCCTTAAAAAATTTAAGGTATTTTTAAAAAGAACTTGTGGTATTCTTTAAAAAAAGGATTAATTGTTCAAATCTTTTTTGATGAGTATGTTTTTATTTTTGATTGTATTTTCTTTATTCTCTTAACTATTAAAAGAAATTTAAAAACAAAAAAAAGCAAGAAAAAGAAAAGTTGCCCTCAAATGTCATTGCCAAAATAGGTCTCTGGACAACTTCAAACTCAGAGATAAAGACAATTTTTTTTTTAAATTTGAGATCTACTTTTGTAAGAAATTTGTATTTGCTGCTTGAAACCTTTAACTGTTACTGTTATAGTGACTAAATACTGAGGATTATGGTAGTAAAAGGTTTTCAGGTAATAATTGATTAAAAGTCAATTTAAAAATTCTGAATGTGTGGTTGTTAGAGGGTAAACATAATTAATCAGCATTCAACACAAGGAAAGGTTTGCTTGGTAAGGAGCTAGTCAAAACAAATGACTTAGTGATTGTATTAGTGACATTTTTTAAATTTTTATTTATATATGTGTAGATAAACTTTGGTTAGATACACAAATCCAACAACATATGATGTGCATAATCACTCATATGTTCCCACAGTTGCATGTACATAGTATTATTTTACATGAATACTGATGTATACACATATGTTTGCCAGCAAAATACTTCTCATGAATATGATCCATATAGACATGCCAATATATATTTTCCTAAATATGCGCATACATATACACTCACTTTCCTTTACAAAATATCTTTGGCCAGAATAATCTATGCTCATACCTATCTTCCCAATATATATATATATATATATATATATATATATATTGGAATCTGTGATGGGTTTTGTTATTATTTCAACAGGTGTCTAAGATTTGTTGAAAATCTTGGTTTTAACGTGGACTTGAATACTAAGGGAAAAAACTTTATTACTATTACTAATTATAAATACATATCTATAACTATCTTTCTATAGATATATACACACAAAAGAGTGTGTATACACACATGAATATATTTTAAATTCATCTATTGTCAGTATTTTAAAAAATTAGTTGGTTGATTACATATAATTTTGTAAGAGGGAAATGACTGCTAGTTTGATGAATATGAACTGAATTTAAAGAGATATTTACAGAATGTGACAAAAATGTTCTTGACACTGAGTCAAGGAGTTGAATTGGGTATTTACAAAAACTAAAAACAATAAAATCACATTGAAAGGATTTTTTTGGACTTGATTGTTAGAAATATTGTTTTATTGACATCCAAAACAATAACCCGGTTCCCATTCTTTTGAAGATAGTTTCTTTTGAAAATTATTTCAATGAACATGTGTACAAAAATATTTGTGTGTTAGTATGTGTGGATGCATTTATTATGCTTATGTACATACGTTTATGCATTTATAAGTTGCATATATCTTTGCATATCATATTTTTTAAACCTATTTTTTTTTTGAAACATGGCTTTATTTAGTTTCTTGAGGTTGTTTTTCTAAGACTAATATTTCAGTTTCCATCTAGATAAGTGTATTTGCTGCATTTATTACAACGAGAAAAGAGATAGAGCTGTTAAGATATATGATGTATTTTCTCATGACTGCAAACCTTACTGCAGCCATTATGTTGTATTTTGTTGAGGTACATAACTCTGCTTGCCTCAGTTTACCTCACTGACAACAGGCTCCACTCACTTTCAAACTTCATACTTAAGGGTTAGAACTAGGAAGGACATCCAGTTAAAAAAATGTATATAATTGTTCTAACAATAAACATTCCACCCATGCTAGCATTGCAAACAATGGATGTTACAAACATCCAGAAAAGATATTTGAGTTATCAGTGAATTTTCTATTTTATTTATTTTTTTCTTCTTCATATTTCTTCTTCCATTCCCTTCTTCATTTCCTGATTAAAACTTTGGCATTGACTGCAGTATTTTCAAATGCCAATTCCTGCAAGCCTAGCTTTCAGCTTGTCAGTTGAACTGCATCTACTACAGATCTATTATTAATGGAAATCTGAAGATGCTTTGCAAATTTCGGAAGAGAAGCATTTGTACCCCTATCCCTTGTACTTCTGTTCAAATGCAAGTATATATCATCTACTGCTGTTTCACTAAAGATACTGCAGATTCATTACTGGTATTAGGCTGCAAGTGTTTCAGATTGCTCAAGCAAGAAACAGTCTCTACCAGCTTTTGCCATAACCATCACATTATCTTAGTGCCTAAGTATTTGGCTGTGGAGATACACATGCAATAATACTATGTTGCCAGAACTTGTGCATTGCAGTTGTCTAAAGTTTAATGTACTGAATAAGGTTTACTCCTTTTCTCCAAAGTATATAACTGGTGATGATACCAGTAATGGGTATTTGCATATGCTTAAGGTAGTGATTTAATTTGACAAGTAGGGAATCTATACTAAGTGACTAATTAATAGAGAGAAGTCATAAATTGCCTAAAATGCACAGCAGACTAGTAGAGGGGAGGGAAGGAGTTGTTTTATTCCTCTTAGTAGTTTAACCCATTTTCTACCAACACACAGACACACATACGTACAGACATGCATATATACACATAAGTCTTTTAATTCATTATAAAATATTGTTGCATCTATCAGCCTGAAAAAAATTTGTCCTTGAAGTTTAAACAGTTTTAGGAAAAACCAAACTGTTAAAAATATAATTATACTCTCTCTCCCAAAAGAAATCGTTGCAGAAAATAATCGAAAGTATTAAAATAAAAATATTCATTTACCTTGAAAATTTCTTATTTATTTATTTGTTGTCATTGTGTGGTGGATGAATAATTAAGGGACTGAAACCAATGTAATGGGTTCAAATCCTGCTATTTGGGCCCTTAGTTAAGGCATTTTATCTACTTCATTCAGGTTGAGTGTATAGCACTGCAACAAAAATCTGATATATCAATCATGCTAATATGATTGATAAATATATCAGATTATGAATGCAAAAATGTTGCAAACTAGATTTCCTGGTTTTTGTAAATTGCCTGTTTTGGCAAACTCAATCATTTCTTTGATTTTTATATTGTGTCAAAATCAATTGACTTGTATGTATATGTGTGTGTGTGTGTATTATCATCATCATCATTTAACGTCCGCTTTCCATGCTGGCATGGGTTGGACGGATGATTTCGGCCTGCGTCGGTTGTGTATGGAGTCACCACTCTCCTAGGCGGGTCAGGGGACCACATCTCACATGTATGTATATATATATATATATATATATATAATGTGTGTGTATGTGTATCCTGTAATTTTCTTTTTCTAACCTGAATACACATGGCTATCTTTGAAGTAGTGGTTCTGGTTCTTTATTTGAAAATGTTATTTATAGAATCCTTTATTTTACTTTTCTTTTGATTCTTTAGTCGTTTCTCATCCATGAAGGGAATGCATACTCACAAGCATATATTTGAAGTGGATAACTCACACAGGGCAAATCATAGAGCCATGATATAAGACATTAATACATTTTATTACACATTATGATTATAGCAACCAAGATGAGAACACCAGTCCAAATAAACCAATGTTTCGGCTCATCTACCCACCAGCCTTCTTCAGGTGAAGTTCTCAGTTTGAAATTCTGTATCAGTTCAAAATTCTGAGAACATCACCTAATAGGACAAACACATGAAAAAGGCTGGAGGGAACAACGGCTGAAAGGTTGTGATTATAGCAACCAAGATGAGGACACTAGTCCGAATAAACCAGTGTATAATAATAATAATTTCTCATTTCACTGATTTGAGCAAAATTTAATACTTTTTCTACTTCAGTTGGTGTGTGTGTGTGTGTGTGTGTGTGTGTGTTTGTGTGTGCGTGAGAGAGAGAGAATAGCTACAATTAGAAATCAAATCAGCTCACAGTTTCTGTCCCTTAAGAGCTTACCTCCTACTCTGTGACACTTATCTTATATGAAATACTTCTTTAAAATAGGTAATCTTGTATTTTAAAAATAAAACCTCAAAGGAAGAATAGAACTTCAGAACTTGCTGTATTTAGAAAGAAGAGCTTTTTTGGTGTAGTTAATATTCTCTTTTAATTCTGAGATATAGTAGAAATTATGGAAATATGCTTAAGTAAGGAAGAGCCTGTGAGTGTTGTGAAATGTTAGGATTGTACTTTTGTATATGTTGACAAAGATACATAGGATATGTAATTGGAGGTAAGTAATGTTGTAACTGAAATGTCTTGGAAACAGCTTATTGAGGAATCACATATTGGAGAATGCCAAGAAGAGAATGGCTTTTATTATGAACCAATTCATTATATTTATCTGCTGCAAATGCAACAGAGTAAATTCTTTGGCTTTTTGTATTCAGAGGTATTTGTCAATGAGTGGCATTAGTGGTTTCCAGAAAGTGATTTAAGTAAAGTAGTTGCAACCAAGAATGAAATACAGGTTGTGGACTGAGAACTTACCTGCTAATGTATGGAGTTTACTTTTAATTGGTTGAAAATAGCGTTATCAGACTGTAGAAGTGCAATGACTAACAGATTAAAATGCTGGAACTTAGCTCTTAAGTTTGCCAGATTAAACCTGCCACTGGTATTGCACTATCTCCTCAGATAAAGTTCAATAGTTTGTCTTGTTAACATTGCTGAAAAAATAAGGACCACTTCTATTTTATGGTTCATTACTTAATGTTATCTAGTAAATCCAGCTGTAAAATATTTTCTGCTACATTTTGCAGAACAATCCAAACCTATACTATCATTCATGGATTTATGATGCAACACAGCCCTTACACTGGGAGTAATGAAATTGACTTGAAAAAACAAAAGCAAAAAAACAACTCTTTCCAAATAACAAGGTTCTGTAGGGCCAATGATCAACTTTGCTTTCTATAGCACTAAGTGTACGAAAGATAAATTTTTCTCTGGATAGGATGCTGATATCTTTACATATGAGAGGAATTGAACTGAGTATGGAGAGCCAATTAATCACTTATTAATTGTACAGTAAGGCCAGCCACTGCTTATACTGATAAAATATACTTGCAGGCAGGTTGACTGAACCATTGAGAGATAAGTGTCTTCACCAAAGATACAACATAGTGCCTGTGACTAGATACGAACTGTTAACTTCTCTCTGATAACTTATTGATGTGGTCATCTGTGCTCTAGGAGTAGTGTTAATTGAACATATTTGGAGCTGAATCTTCTCAGCTTAGATTCTTGTTTATATCACCTGCTTCTGCATGGCATTCTCTTTTAGAAGACAAGTTGTACTGGAGCTTATGTCAACTTTCAAAGTATCAAATGATTGGCAGGTATCTTCTCTGAACAGGAATGCTAGGATATTGCAGTTTTTTGCTCATGGAGGATGTGAGCCCTACATGCTAAGCTAACAAAAATGTTATTTATACAGTTCTACTACTTGGGGTGGTGAACAATATTTTTACATGGTACTTATTGTTTAGCCCCTGGTCAGCCTTGATTGATCAGGGTTATGGTCAAAGGCGTTTCAGCTGTGACTCATCTGTTAGTATATCTAGGACTACATTGTCCAATCTTTCGTGCTTTTATTATTTTTAAGACAGTAGGTAGAGTTTGATTTAAGGGAATTTTGGTGCTATTTTCAGTAAGTTGAGCGATTGTATAATGGCTCCCTCAGCTTGGACATGGTACTTATTTATAGCTTGGTGGACTGGGTTATTGAGAGTGAAGTGTCAGAAGAGATATAACTGATCCTTTCCAAATCACAAGAATCTTTAGCATCCAGTGCCCCAAACCAGTTTTCATAGTGTTAAGCAGATGAGATAAATCTATCTCTAGATAGAATATTGGTCTGTTGTATGTAACATCATGGAGAAAAGGAAGTAAAACATAAAAGAGCTAACTGTTATTTTTATCACGTCTGTTATTCATATTCCAATTACGCTTGATTATTTATCAGTGGAGCCAACAATTTGTTATAGGAAATATAAGAAACATTAAGCAAGCTATTTTTCTCTTTCACTATTTTGTCACCATAAAAGTATTAAAGATTTGAAAAGTGTTGTGCAGATAGAAATTAATCTAATTTCTTCAATCATCTTCTAGACAAAATCAATATGATATTTACATAAATGAGGGAAATAAAATTTTCTCGTTCCATCTAAGAATATAGTTTACTATTTTTCCTGTTTCGTACCCTTAGGTTTAACGGTTACAATTTGTTTTTCTTTATATATTTTTTTTAATTCCTTGTAAAAAAGTTTTTATACTTTTGAACAATGTTCCATTACAAGGAATAACAATGAAATATATAACTTATTTAAAAGATCTTAAAATGGTGTGATCATTTTTTAATAATTTCTGATTACTTTAATGTTTTCACTGTTAATATTACATTTTGTGAGATATTTATATACTTTTTTGGAAAATTAGCTTGAAAAATATGGGATTTATTAAAAGAAATTATTCACTATGTCTTAGTTATATCACTTGTAGATTTAATTTTATGGTATGATTGCTTCTTTTCATAAAATTAGAGAAATATTTTATAACTGTTACTTATTTAAAAGACTATTTTGTTACTTATTTAAAAGACTATTTTGTTACTTATTTACTTATTTAAAAGACTATTTTGTTGTTAGTCATTGCCAATCCACTGCTGGATGAAAGCCTCAGCATATCATTGCTAGTTTTTTTGATCTCTCGCTTGATCTTGCCAGTTGATGGTGGTCTAGTATTTGTTGATGTTGTTGTGCCATCTCATTCATGGTCTTCCTAGTTTTCTCTTTTTGTTATTGGTTGCCATTCTGTGATGATTTATGTCCAATGGCTGTGTCCTACCTGCATCCATTTTCTCTTATTCACAATGGTAAGAATATCATCTGCCTTCATCTTTCAATTTTTATATGTTCTGCTTAGTACTGATTTTTGCCCTTTTGTGTTGGCATGCTGCCAGTTTTCTCTCCATCTCTGCTGTTAGTGTCCATGTTTCGGACCCATAAATGACTGCTGGTGTTATGCATTGGTTTAGGATCTTTCTTTTGAGACAGACAGGGTGGTTTGAATTCATAATGCTGCTGTGTTTGTTGAAAGAGGCCCAGCCTAACATTAATCCCCCCCCCTTATTACTTTCTTTTAGTCATTTTGTTTCATGCATATTCTTTGTCCTAGGTGTATGTAGGTTTCTGCTTGTTCTAATACGTTTTCCTCTACTGTAACCACTTTTAGTGTCACCTCATCCTTTATCATGATTTTTATTTTGCTCTTGTTCATTTTGATTCAGTAGGTCATGCTTGGAGCACATTATTCTTTCAGCATTCCCTCTGCCTCCTCTAGACTGTCTTATCAGTGTGATATCTTCGGCAAATTTAAGATGATGTAAGTTGATTCTATTGATATTTATTCCTCACTTTTCCCAGTGTAGCATTCTGAAGATGTTTTCCAGACTTGTGAAAAGTTTGGGTTATATGGTGTCTCCTTGTTGTACTCCTTTCCTTATCTAAATGTTATCACTCTCTGTGTGTAGTCAGGAGGTATTCATGCTATCCATATAGATATCTTTTATCCAGCAGGTGTAGATTTCTTCGACTCTGTGGAATTCCAGCAAGTTCATCACAGCTTGCAGCTCTACCTAGTCAAAGGCTTTCTCGTAATCGATGAATGTTGGGCACAGTCGTAGATTGTACTCCTGGTGTTTTCCGTTCAGTTAGTTGATGCTGTGTATGTGGTCACTAGTGAAGGAGCCACTTCTGAAACTTACCTATTCTGGTAGTTGGTTGCAACCCAGAGTCTTTTCCATTCTGTTGGTATGTACGTCAGCAGCTTGTACAAGTTTAACAGTATATTCATTGGACTATAGTTCTTGGTTGTCTCCCTATTTCAAATTTATTGTTCTTTCTTTTGTCCTAGTGTTTATCCTGCTCAGTTTTGTTATTTATGCAACTGAGGTGTTGCTCCAATCGATGCATCACTCCATCTGATATCGGAGGTTTATTGCTCAAGGTATCTCAACTAGCGTTCAAACAATTCTTTGTTTTGAGAGCAAGTATCGACGAAACTTCGAAGTAAACAGTCAAAGCAAAGTAATAGTATACAGAATAAATATTAGACTTATCGAAAAATAACTCCAAGCTAGAGACAAAAAAAACAATTGCTTAGAGGCATTTGCTTCCGTAAATAGCAAAGGGAGGTAATTTTCGAGAAATATAATATTTCTTTTTAAAAATGTTTCTCATACTGAGCAAAAAGGACAATCTGATTACATATGTGTGTGTGTATGCGTCAGTGTGTTTGTGTTTGTCTTTCTCCGAATCTGTTTTGACACTGCTTCAAAACCGGTGCTTTTTTGTTTATGTTCCGTAAGATAGCGGTTCGGCAAACAGAGACCGTTAGAATATGTACCGGATTTACAAAAAAATAAGCACTGAGGACTCGATTTTATCGACTAAAATCTCTTGAAGGCGGTGCCCCAGCAGGAAGTTTTGCACTCTCTGTCGCTTAACGCCACGGGAACCGGAATAATCTCCAGCCTTAATGGGCCTTAATAGGCTCGAGAAGAACAAGACTGTAAACTAGGGAACACTTGCGCCTTGTTCAGGGGACCAGCAAATGTTCAGAGCTGAAGTTTTTTTTTGGCGGGGGGGGGGGGGCCATTAGTAGAAAACCCAATTTTTAGGATTACAGACTTGGCTCCGTGGAAGATGTCTGACCTCTATGTACGAGGTCAACGGAAAGTACTTAACGTTAATCGACTTTACTATGTCAAATCCATTGATGGCGTTTGTTTGTTTGAGTTTCTGTTTACATGCACTTATCTTAGCTAAGCGGAAATAGTGATTGGCGGATGTATCTCTATATGCTGCGTACATGCACATACACTTCGAAACCAGCAAAAAAGAGGAAATTTAATTGCGAGTACGAATAAACGAGATATGTGCGCGCGTGCGCGCGCGCGTGTATGTGTGTGTGTGTGTGTGTGTGTGTGTATGTAT
>JAOPJM010001738.1:14803559-14814795 GCA_027124095.1 Muusoctopus leioderma
TAGGGTTCACTTTCGGGGTCACCCCTTTTCACACAGTGGAGCAGGGGTCCCTATTGATTAGTTCCGATAAAAACTTTCAAAAAAAAACGGAGTTATTCAGCCAAATCAAACGTACCTTGTCACAGCCGAAGCGGATCACATCCAACACCATGAATAATAATAATAATAATAATAATAATACTAATAATTGTTTCTACCATAGGCACAAGGCCAACAATCCCCAGTACTTGACTGGTACTTTATTTTATCGACCACGGAAAGATGAAATGCAAAGTTGACCTCAGCGGGATTTGAACTCATAGTGCAGTGGGCCAGAACGAATACTGCAAGGCATTCTGTCCGGCACGCTAACGACTCCTCCAATTCGCCGCCTAGGTAATAATAGGTACTAATATATAGGCCTAACAGTACAGAACATAATAGGAACAAGAGAAAGGATTCCCCAAATGGGGAAAGCCCTGTAGGGTAATTCGGAGCACTCCACACAGAAACCCAGATTAGCCTGACACACCGTAAATAAACACCGGCGCTTTTTCGTTATTACCCCCTCAGTAGCAGATGAATCGAAAGCCTATTTCTCATTGGTCCTTTCACATGACCATATATAGACTGCCATCTCTGAATACTAATGTGTTTTTCAATGCCATGTGTTCGTATTTCATAAATAAACAAACGGAACCAAATGGAACCAAATGGTTCATCAGTCCTTTATCTTTGAATAAATGGTTCATTGGTCCTTTGTCTTTGAATAAATGGTTCATTGGTCCTTTGTCTTTGAATAAATGGTTCATTGGTCCTTTGTCTTTGAATACGAATGTGTTTTTCAAAGCCATGTCTTCGTATTTCAACTTTAAAAACACCGCGTGTTTTTGTGGTTTTATTTTAATATTGAGAATTCTAAAATGTCACACGCTTATTTACCATTATCAGAATACAATTTACGGAGAATTCACATGGAAATTATGGACACTGATCATACCATAGAATATTTTTTTAAAAATTGGATTGTTGTTTGCTCATCGAACTTGTGATAAATGTGGTCGTGAAATGATTGAATCGGAGCGAAATCGTGGGGATGGTAGACATTGACGATGGTATCGCGAAGAGTGTCGCAAATAAATATCGATCAGAAAAAATACATTCTTCGAGAATAGTAAATTAAAACTGGAAGAAATAATCGACATTTTGTATTTATATTCATATGGAATTGCTTCTTGTAAAAACTTGAAACGCGAATGTGGAATAGCAACAGAGGCTACAGTTCATTGGCGTAATTATATACATGATATAATGGCTGAATATTGGCGTAATTATATACGTGATATAATGGCTGAATATTGGCGTAATTATATACGTGATATAATGGCTGAATATTGGCGTAATTATATACGTGATCTAATGGCTGAATATTCCATCGGTAATCCAGTTGGACTTGGATTAATTGGCCATATCGTTGAAATAGACGAATCGGTTTTTAACCACCGAAAATATAATGTTGGCCATTATTTGCCTCAGCAGTGGGTATTTGAAGGAATTAATAATAAGACAAAGGAATTTTTCCTTATTCCTGTACACCAAAGAGATGCAAATACACTGTTGCCCATTATTCAAGAATTCATTTTACCAGGAACAACAGTAATAAGCGATATGTGGCGTGGTTATAACACTCTTGACCAGGTAGGGTACATGCATTTGCGTTTGAACCATTCTATTCAGTTTGTAAATCCTACCAATCAAGCCACAACAAACCACATTGAAAACCTATGGAACCCGGCAAAAACGAGGAACAAAAAAGAATGTGGAACGAATCGGAGTATGTTAGATACATATCTGATTGAATTTATGTGGCGAAATATATTTGGTGACGATCCACTGGAAAACATTGTTTCACAAATAAGACTGTTATATCCTTGTGTTTAAAAAAACTTTTAAAAAATTTAAACTATCCTTGTGTTTAAAAAAACTTCAAAAGAATTTAAACTATCCTTGTGTTTAAAAAAACTTTAAACAAATTTAAACTGTCCTTATGTTTAAAAAAACTTTTAAAATATTTAAACTGTCCTTGTGTTTAAAAAAACTTTAAAAAAATTTAAACATTGATCCTTGAAAATATTTTCATTCAGTTTGTTTCATATTACATATTTTATCTTTTATTTCACGTATGTGCTGTTTTCATTCATTCATTAGTTTCGTTTACACATATCTGATTGAATTTATGTGGCGAAATAAATTTGATGACGATCCATGTGCTGTTTTCATTCATTCATTTGGTTTCGTTTGTTTATTTATGAAAAAAACTTTAAAAAACTTTAATATTATAAAATATTGTATATTTTATCCTTTATTTCATGTTTGTTTATTTATTAAATACGAACACGTGGCGTTGAAAAACACATTTGTATTCAAAGATGGCAGTCTGTATATGGTCATGCAAAAGGACCAATGAGAAATAGGCTTTCGATTCGTCTGCTAATGCGGGGTAATACCGAAAAAGCGCCTATCGTTTTACTACAGTACCCCAAAATATATAGCCCTCAATACAAATGTGTAGAGTAATGGATTATTATTTTCTTGTCACAGGGACAATCACCAGACCACTTTCTTTTATCAACTCAGTATTTATAGAATGATGTTTATTAAAAAATAAGCCGTTTCCATTTCCGTTGGGGTGCATAACTCTTAGATGGTAAAAATTATTTTTCCTTTACACAACAAAGAATCTTAAGAGCTGCTGTGAGAAATAAATAAATGAAAAAGAGATAAACAAAATAGAAAATTAATTAGGGGCTGGTATACGAAGAGGAAGGACTTGTGAAAAAGAAATACATGAATAACAGAAGTGGGAGAATGAATGAAAGAAAGAGCAAAATGAACAAGAATAGGAAGGGAAGTGAAAAATAATAGGAGTGAAAATAAGAGCAGTAAAATATTAAGGTGCATATGCATGTATATATATACACATATGTGCATGAGTTTATATGTCTTTGGGGAAAATTAGTCAGGTAAACGTTACGTAATAGATGCTTCTCAAAGTGCCTACACTTTCGGAAAGTCTCTGACCTGGTGTTCAAATAGAGATCATGGTTATGCAAGGTTTTCAGTATTAGTCTTTTATCTGCTGTGCAAGGATCACATTTTTGCGTGAATTCCTGTTGGGCTTTGATCTTCGAATAATCTTCCACCTTGATTAAAGAAAGTGGTCTGATGATTGTCCCTAGGACAAGAAAATATTAGATGACACATTGGAAAATCTGTAAATTGAATTGCCTTACATATGCATAAATACATAATCCCCGCCATTTAGTTTTGGATATTACAGGTTTATACAAAGAATTTTATATTTTCAAAATTTTCTGCGATTAAGAGGAAAACAAACCCAGCCAGAATTAATATATTGTTTGTTCTCTTTATTCAGAAATGTTATAGATGCTTACTTTAAAATGAAATTAAAAGCCCATGTTTCCAAAGTTGTTGATGAACAAACTTTAATTTTAATTATTTATCGCCGAGATTCCTTTGTTTTTAGAAGTGAACATAGGGCAACTGGACACCACATTCTTCTGGTCTTGGTCTTCTGTTATCCAATTCACATCTATGATGCTTTATAATAATATTAAATCGACTCAGTACTTGACTGGTATTTTATTTTATCGACCTCGGAAGGATGAAAATAAAAGTTGACCACATCGGGATTTGAACTCAGAACGTAAAAAGCTGTAGCTAGATGCCGCAAAGTATTTTGTTCGACGCTTTAACGATTTTGGTAATCGCGCTTCAACACGAACGCACTAATTGTTTCCTCTGTGTGATCCCTTCTACTTCAGAATATCGATCAACATTTATTTCTCAGTATCAGCAAGTGGATTATTTTGCTTCTAATATTTCTCTATAATTTCTAATCTCACGTGAAAAATAAAAGAAAAGAAAAAACGTTTACTTCTCGTTGGTAAGTGTTAAAAGGAATTCAAATGAGAGACGCTGCTTACATTCGAGATGGTTACAACTTAAACAGCACCGGATAGAGAAAAGGTAAACGTGATAAAATTATACTTTGATTTAACTTAAAAAACTATCAAAGAATGAAAATATCATTGTGAAATAAATGTTCGGAATATATGTTTTATTCTTCTGGTACAAGATCTCAAGGAGCAGACGGTAAGCGTGTATATCATTTGGTACAGCGACATTTGAACTATCGCTTAAAATTACAATTTATTTTGTTGCTTATCTGTTTAGAATATGATTACATTTTCAAAGATTTGAGTTACAGAGGAGAGAAGAAAATGGTTAAGCTTTTCCTATTTAAAATACGTTGTTTAAGAAGCAGCTTCAATTAAGAGTTGAAATAGAGTCGTGTCGTAGATTTGGTGAACTTAACGCCACACAATATATATTAGAAAATTGATATACATAGCATAATTTAATTCACATTCTAAAACCGATACAAAATAGAAAAAAAACTACATCTTTCATTATTATTTGATTGACCTCTGCAGATGCGTTAACTCTCTTAGAGTCAAACCTGTGGAGCGGTTT
The DNA here is from genome assembly GCA_027124095.1 of Muusoctopus leioderma. Lineage (NCBI taxonomy): Eukaryota > Metazoa > Mollusca > Cephalopoda > Octopoda > Octopodidae > Muusoctopus > Muusoctopus leioderma. Next base: position 14,808,096 of record JAOPJM010001738.1, read on the forward strand.
CAATTCCCGTCTGTTACTGATAATACAGGGAAGGTACGAATATCCAAAAGAAACCGTTTTTGTCTGGCGCGTACCTCCACTCACATACGCTGGGGTTCTATATATCGTTCCGTCTTTTGTGGATTTAGATTTAACATGTTTATATATAAAAAAATGGGAACAGTTAAATAAAAATATTACAATATTATGCTTAAATATGTGTACATGGAATATACCAAAGTCGATAACTGATGATGGAAATGTTTATGCATTTATTCTAACATTAAACTGTGAAATTGGCGAAGACAATAGAGGTCGAACTTTTTGATAATTCGGTGCCTCAATAATCTCGGTTTCAATTTCCACCATCGGCGATTAGGTTCATTATCTTTAGATTCAATTCAGATACTTCAGGCTAAGCAAAACAAAATCTTATTTTTTATGGAGTGTTAGTCGGGAAGAAGTGAATGTGCCCATGGCCATCTTTGCCCCACCCCCTCCCGACTAGTTAGATCGATGTGGTTGGTGTTAAGCTTGAACAGCTGCAAGTCGACATCTGTAAGAAAAACGTGGGCCGGAAAAGTATTCCAGAGGGTTTACGTTCTGTGGGTGGGAGTTCGGGGAATAGTGGTTAGTACGAGTCCTGGGAGGAGACACAATGAGTGAAGACAAGAGGAGAGACCGAGGTGGAGTGTGTTGGTGAGTGAGTTCTTGCCAGTCAGTTTGATGGCTTTCTTTTGGAGGCAGTCTATGATTTTTTGTGAGTAGCAGCAGCACCGTCCTAGATGAGGGATTAGTATTTCATTGTGGGTCTTATTTGAATTCTGTAGAGATAGCAGTGGTTCAGGGCTGAAGTATTTTCTGGCTCTGAAGAGGAAGGTTAGTTTTAGGGATGCAGTTTTTGCTATGTTATGAATATATGATCACCAGGAGAGATCAGTGATAGTGAGGCTTAGCATTTGTTACGACTTTGGGGGTTTTAATTGCGTGTTGTCCAATACTAGAGGGTAGGTAGATTTTCCTTTATGTGCCGCAACTGTTTTTGGCGTTGTTAAAGGAGACAAGATTATCGTGTCCCAATTGGAGAATGTTTTCAGTCTGTTCATGGAGGCAGTGTAGGTTTGATGTGAGATGTCTAGGTTGCATGTGGATGACGCATGTGAGCGGGAAGTTAAGGAGAAATGAAGAATGGGATCATATGCATAGAAGTGAGCATTGTTAGAGGTGACAGCAAACAGATTGTTAATGTACAGGAGGAAGAGTGTGGGTGATATAAGCTAGCCCTGGAGCACACCACAGCTGGAGTGTAGATGAGAGAGCATCCCATCTACATGTGCACACTGCTATGATGTGATCTGTCAGAAAGCTTCCGACCCAAGAGAACAGTCGGAGGAAGCCCATAGGTGGGCAGTTTAACCAGATTTTCGTGCTAGACGCAATAAAATGCTTTACTGAGGTCAAGTGCAACGGCATTGTTTCCACCAATTTCTCAAGGGTGGGTGACTTAGGAGAGCAGGTTCCAGGTAGATCTGTCTCTACGGAAGCCGTATTGGTGGTCACTAAAGAGAGAGAGAAGGACTCAAGGGGTTCGAGAAGGTGATTGTTATGACAATATTAACTGAACATTTGTCTTTATGAAAGAAAGAAAAGATTCTAAAAAATATGCTCGAACCAACCAATTAGAATATTTATCGCAACTATCCAAGTTGGGATAAACATCTTAACTTCTTGGTTCTTTCAGTTTGAATTTTGTCTTGAAAATAATTTGTTATAAAAGTTATGCAGGTATCGAAAAATATGTAAACACAAAAGTTTCCACAAAAAATAACAATTATTTTTAAAGGAATTACTGGATTTAATAGAGTTAATACATATTGCTAAAAATACGAAAGCCGCAACAACGGTACCGAATAAAATAATTTCGAAAATACTAGAATATAAATGCAAAGATAAAAACATACCTGCCAGGTAGTATGCAAGATATCTGGCCCATAATGCTGCTTATATATTCGGTCGAATGGAAATTGCTTTAAAATTTCGATTGAAGTTTCTGTACGTACCCTGCTAAACACAATACACGGCATACATTTCCTCAACATGTATAAGAAATCAAATAAATTTAATTCCCACTTTCAATGATTATATACAATCTGATAGTCAAAGAATGGCCTAGAGTAGATTAATCTTATATATGAATACAGCATTTTGATGGGGAGTACATTTTAAAATCAATTTAAGATTAAGTGGAATATATGAATAGCTATAAAGATTCAGATTATTTGAAAAACAACAACAAAGAACTATGATAACTATGCTCAAATTATACTAATTACCTACTTTGGTAATGTTAGTTACATTTCGGAGTATTATATAAAATATAAATATATATTCATTTATTTATGACTAAGTAGAAGACCAGTTTTTGTAAGAGATGTGATTAAAAATAATGGAAGGACACGTTGGATACAGTAGTCTGAGATAAACTATGTATGAAAAGACGACTAGAAATGCTTCTGATCAGGGTTTACCCGGGGCGAAACGATATCAGCAATAACAGCATAATACACGATTGTACTTATTTATATTAGTTGGATTCAGCCATTTAGAATTATGTCTTAGATACGGACACAAATTACCCACCTCACACTGTTTGTATGGTACCCCATCGATTCAGCTGTACGCTTTCTCTGCTTCATAGAATGTAATTTACTTAAATCTGTTGTGTATACCGGTTTGCTATCTCCCGCATTGTTAGTGCTAAATTTCAAGATGGCTACGAAAGTGATATTGAGTAATGATCCTCTATTCCAAATGTAACAAACCGATGACAAAATTAAATTGATTTACGCTCACCGACCTTATCGTTTGACAGTGGTCATAGGTTCAAATGAAGATGTGTATGCATGTGAACTTAAAATATTTGTTGGATTTAATGTAGTTTGATAAAAGGAAATGAATCTAGGAAAAAGAAATGTTACAGGAAAACTTTAATAAATGTCTGATTTAATGTTTTTTCGTTGTTTTATTTAAGATATCAAATAAAACATGATTTTTTTTTACATACGTGTAATGCCATTATATAAATTATGTCATTGTGTACTAGTCATATATTGTCAGTTAATAAGCGACTTAAAATATAAAAAAAAATTACTTTAAATGAAATGTGACATTTTTTCCTGTGACTTTATTTCCGTTCACCAAAGCAGAGAGACGCATGAGTGCGCAGTGAGACATGCGGAATAATTCTAGAACTTGTAGTGGCATTTAGCACTGCTGGATCGTTCACTTTCGAGGCTCGACATAGGCTTACAGTTTCCACTTATACTGATATAATACTACAAGTTATTTTATCGACCGTTTTAGTTATTTTTTTCTACAATTATGTTTATTTCTAGTAGTTGCTAAGAAGGTATTATTAATATTTTGAATTTTCTTAACGATGCAATTGTTTTCCAGATCGGAATGGCCTCATTGAATTTCAAGTGTAATCGGTGTGATGGGAAATTCCAAACTTCTATAGCTTTAATGAAACATAGAAATGTTCCGTCCAAAAGCAATGGCCGAAAATGCGGGGATATATTGCAAAAGATTTGTCTTTCAGCCAGTATGGTTGATTTTTTAAAACACAATCGAAACTTCAAACCAATCCAGTGTAAGACATGTCAGAAAGGCTTCTCTCAAATTTCTTGTTTTTTTGTTCATCTGCGAATGCATAGCAAACAAGCTCCCTATGTATGCGACTATTGTTCTAAAACATTTATTATTGGTTTACATCTTGGAAGGCACTTGGAGAGTCACAAGAAAGATGTTCAACATCTCCCCAAATGCGAAAGATGTTCAAATGATATTGATAAATTGATGAAGGCGCTTAACATCAGTGATCATTTAAATTGTTGCCGATGTCCTTTCTGTTATAAAAATATTAGAGCCGATAAAAATTTCATTGTAGCTCATATAAGAATTCATTTTCCAGAAAACGCCACTTGTGCTAAATGTAACTTCAGAATCGTCCGTTTCCGAAAGATAATGGTAAAGTTAAAATCCAAACTCCATTTACAAAGTCCCGATCGTTCGTTTAAGAGGACGAGTCAAACTGGGAATTCCATGATAGAATGTGAACGCTGTGGTGTATGGTTTAGGCGAAACCAGCTTGCATTACATTTAATATCTCATTCAATAGAGCAACTTTGCTGTAGGTATTGCGATGTAATGTTCAGAAGTCGTTATCTGTTAAAGAAACACGAAGTAACTTGTGAGAATAAAGATGTGATAATTGAATCAGAAGGAATGTCTTCAAAATCGGTCTCACTAAAAGAAAGAAACGCCAAACAATGTCCTTTTTGCTCCCAAATCTTCGCATCTTTCACAACTTTGAAAATGCACTTGCCGGCCCATGCAGAAAACTGCACTTCGAAATCAGATATGGAATCATTAGACGAGGAACCGGACGGATCTGCGAGAGAAATAGATTTGAAAACAAACTCGAAACATTTCAGGGATTTCAATTGCATAAATGTTGAATTGGATGCTAACAGGTCTAGTGAGAGAAATTTAAAACCTAATACTGTAAACCAATGTAGTCGTTGCTTTGCTATTTTTCACAGTGTATCGGAACTGAATTTTCATGAGAAGAACCATTATAAGATTCCAACATTTTATTCTGAATTTCATTCGAATGAATACCAAATTCAACAGCACTCAAAATTGCTTTATCAATGCAAGTATTGTGGGAAAGTTTTCATAAACTCCCACCACTTTAATTCTCATATGGACTGTCACTTTGGTAAGCCACCATTTCTTTGTAAAATCTGCTGGAGAGTTTTCCCTAATTCTGGCAGTTATTTTGACCACGAGAAAAAGCACTTAACATTACAAAATAAAGATGATCCTCAAAATGTTCCCTCCAGTGCTATCCGTTTGTGTGAGGTTTGTGGAGAGGTTTTCCAAAATCTAAATATTTTCAAAGAACATTTAAAATCTCACGAAATCAAGTGTATTTATTGTTCGGCGTACTTTTCTACAGGCAAATCGCTTCATGACCATATGAAGCAACATCTAGTACCAATAACAGCAGATAAAGATGCATTAAAACCTTCTGCACCTCTGAGAGAAAATAATAATGTTCAATATTCTGCGCCTGAAGCAAGACGCAACGAGTTAAATTTAGCAAATTTCAGGAACAACACGTCACAGAAATCTGAGACAATATATACTTATTCCGCTCAAGATAAAAGAAACAATCTTTCAATGCAGCCTCAAGTTTTTGAAACTGGTTTAGCCACTGCTCCTTTCTACGAAAACCGATCAAGCTCAGTTCCATTCTTTCCGCATCGATTCGAACCACATAAAGTTTCCAGCCTCTATGAGAGACCACTTCTACAAGCCGGGAGTAATATAAGATATAACCCGCTGTCGTCACAAAAAAACAGGAACGATATTACTTTTTCTATGGCCAGCAGCAATGATTTTTCACGCATTAGCGATGGTAACGAAACTTATAGCACAACACCAACTTACATGAATATCAATTCTAACTTTTCTAATCGAGAGAAAATAAGTCTTCCTTACAAAACTGTTTGTAGTCCAATAAGTGAAAACTTAGGCATGGATAACTTTAATCTTTTAAAAAATAACATCAGTACTGAACCGACTAACCTCAGGTATCGGAATTTACTTGCAGGTTCAAAAGACCTTTGCTTGAAAACACTACATTTTTGCCAAAATAGTTTTGAGGCATCAAATATTTTAGACAACAGACAAGTATGTCGTTCAGTTTCAGACATTCCACTCGATAAATATTCCAGCTCTTTAGACATCAAAGATGATGAAAACCAACTTAATAATCAGAAAGAAAATGAAAGTAATCCACTTATTGGTAAGTGTGATAACTCGAATAGTGTGTCCCAATCTAATGAAAATAATCGTTCAGTTATTGATATAAATAGTGCAACCGTTTCTAGGTCAGAGCAAAGTGTTCTTGAAACTTGGGAATCTCAGCAAAAAGGAACAGATTCTAATAATTTTCAATTTAATGAAGGCACCAGTTTAGTACCAACTTCTTCACTGAAGAAACCTGTGAGCAAGGTACGTCAATCAGTTAATCTCTGCTTTACCAGATCCAACGTAACAGATGAAGAGTGTGGATGTCAGCCGAAGTCTAAAACATTATACGGCGAGTATAATGTTCCAAAACACGCGGTTTCACTTAAAAAGGCATCGGTTTATGCTTGTTCTCAACCCAACAATGATGGTCAAGATAAAGAAAGTGCATATCGAAACGGAAAGAAATTCTTAAAAACTTCCGAAGTAGATTCAAACTGGAATAACAACAGAAACAAACCGGAAGAATTGACGACAACGAAAATGTGGTCCAAAACTCCGGAAAATACGGGTAACGCTAGCCATCATATGCTGCTGAATGAAAGCTGCTTTAATGACTCGAATAACAATACATTATGCGACAATCTGATTAATTACCGCCAAACTACGTTAGCGACATCTTGCGACAGCGAAAAAAACTTTTGTTTTATGCAGCATCCTAATCCGAACTGGTTACCCAAGTTAGGGCAAACTAACAGTGAAATGGAAAAACAAATTAACTGATTTTACCGGTTTGGAACAGATGAGCAGATAGTTTTTGTTGGGAAAATGTTACTTCGTGAGAAATTATTTACTTATGATAGTATTTATTTGACAATTAGAGTGTGGGGCTCAGTGCCGA
>JAOPJM010001738.1:14820879-14845342 GCA_027124095.1 Muusoctopus leioderma
GAAGTATGGTATTTATTATTCCTTATAATAAACGATCTATTTAAAACCATACATGTTTTCTTTTCTTCTTTCCTTTTGGAAGAATTAATACCTTTTATTTAATGTACATCTTTTTGTTGATGCAAAACAAGTAAGAGTAAAATATATATCATTATACTACTAAATTAGAGATGAATAATTATTAAATTAGAAATGAATATATTATTATATTCACATAGTAATTAACAAAATATGAAAGCAAATACCGATTATCTAAAGAAGAAAAAAAGGATAATCAAGTCACAATGTATTTTATTAGTCTGAAGTTGGCTGAAAAGGTGGCCTCGTTCTCGATCTCAGAGGTGGACACCACCGACGTTCCTCCTCCTACCAGTATCACCTCGTCCACTTGTGAGGGTGAGGATCAAATGGTGACCGAATGAGGCTGGCAGACAGTTATAGGAGAGAAAAAGAAAAGAAACAAAAAAGGGTACAAACCCTCCCAGACAGCTTCCAAGAAACTAGAAAAAAAGCCTGAACTCTGGGACTCATGTAGTTTCCCGGTTATCAGAATTACAGCAAGGGATCAATTTATTATTTGAGCTGGAGGACACTCGGCCGCCCAATATGTGGATGGAGAAGGAGTTAAAGCAGTATAACATGGAACATGCAGGAGACAGAATATTAGTGAAGACAACCAAAGAGGTTTATGAAACGGTGAAGTACTTCTGTCCAGAAGATATAGGTCCTTTCACGGACGACCCAAGTCAAGAGATGTTTACGGGTGACTTCAGTGATCCCCGAGAAACATACTGTGTGGTGGGTGAGCAGAAATGTGGGGTGCACTGACACAACATAGCCAGTGGGTTCCCACCTGTGGGTGGGTAATCCTAAATATTTTTTTATATTTTTCACGATGATTATATCTTAAATACTAGCTTAAATAAATTCTAGAAATCGAAGACAAACATTCCATAAATTCCATTTCTCTCTGTCTATTCTTTATTTTGAATGTTCTCTTCTTCTTTCTGTAGATCCTTAATCTTCTCACCTGTTTCCTATTTCAAACCCGCAAAAACCCTTTTCAACTATCCTAAAGTATCTTCCATTCAACTCCCTCTAAGCACTACAATTATTCTCTCTCTCTCTATCTCTATCTCTCTGAGACTTACATAGGTACAAACACACACCATTAACAGCTGCATAACTAATTGCTACTCCTGATGACAAACTGCCAACCCTAAGAACTGAATGAAGACAATAACCCAGTCATTGACACCGAACTTATCTATATCCTTCCCACTTTATACCCTACTACTATCGTTTCAACAGCCAGATACCCGACCTCTCCTGTTGATCACTATAAAAGAAACAGACTTTGAATTCATTTCTACGTCAATTGAAAACAAATTTGCACTATCAAAGTAACTAGAGAATTCACGAATGATCATATAGAAATGGTCGCTTATAGTCATTTAAATTAGGATTAGCTCTTGATTTCAACATATTTAGGTGAACCGAGTATTTAAAATTTGTTTGGGAGGTGGTGAAATACGACCAAAATGAGTTCCCAACAATATTTGGGTGACAATATTGACCCCAACCCACGTCATAGGGATCAAGAACCTACAAGGAGATCGAGCATTGGGATATCAGAGTTCATCATTGATGTAGTTCAGTCAAAATAGTAATACTGTTTCCATTTCTGTTCAATATTTACGGAAAGCGTTAACTGACACAAAAAGTGTAGGCAGAATATTGCGTAACAATGTCAGATATGCCGACAGTACAACACTCTGAACAAATTCGTCAGGTTTTCTTTGGTAGTCGCAGAAGTGAGAAATGCTAGTGCCCATTGTAGTCTTGTTGTAAACACCAAGATAATGGTTATTGGTAGAAACTGATCTTACCACTTAATAAAATTCAATCTAGATGGCGAAGAGATTATAGAGGTGCAGAACTCGTGTATTTTGGGCTCGCAGATGAACATAGTTAGTTCAGCACGAAAAAAAAATCAAATAATAATGTGTAGCTAGTGATGATAACACATAATTCCGCAGAGATAAATAAGATCAGGAGGAGCCGGGATTTACACGTTGATTTATTAGATTGTTATAAGTATCACTGACGAAGAAGCTTATGAATGTCAATTATAGGTACTAATAAAGAAGGATTGGTAACGCATTGATGCTTTCGAGATCTCGGCATACAGACAAATACTTCGTGTGTCATGGGACAGTGAGAAGAACCAACTGATGTAAGTTGGACACAATCAGAACAAGGCTTGTGCAACGATTCAAACTTCTATTTACGAGACAATTGTTATGTTAAACTGTGTTCAAATAAACATACAACTATGTCGATATCGGTAATTTTCAGACACCCACAGTATCAAGTTGATATTAGAAATCCTTTCCAATGATGAAATATTTTAGATAAGGTATGTCAACATAGTAACAGTAGTAATTTATCCACTTCAACATTTGTACTGGATAGGTAATTCCGTTATATAACAATATATCTTCCTTCAAAACGTATCTGATTGATCCACTTCAATAAAGTTTGACAGCTGAAAGCAAAGAGGCACATCGACACATGTAAATAATAACACATTACAAAAGGGGGATATTGATTGGATTATAAAGTCGTTTACTGCAAAAAATTATTACATAGTTATACAATTCAGTCGATAATTTTTGATATAGCGATCAGTTTTTACAGGAAAAATAAACAAACATCCGTATCCCAACTCTAAACTGGAATTGTATCACAAGCGACATTTCTATGTTTTTTAGTGACGTGTTTTTAATATAGTATTTTTCACCTAGTGTGCCGTAATCAATGCTGAAAAATCGTTAGATTTACACCGCCAAACAATAAGAGGTTTAGAACAGTAGTAAAATAAAAAAATTCTGAAAAAAAAATTAACTTGTCACACACATTACGATATATAATATGCAAGCACTTATTGAAATAAACATTTATAAAAACATATTTGCTATAAAATCTAGTCATAAATATAGTTCTAACATAATTATTGTAAACACATTTTGATTTCTTGGCACTTGATCGAAATTAGATTTATTTTTAAATGAATAAATTTGATGTTACCCAATAAAGGAAAACAAATACATTATTACCCACCTCCAACAAACAAACAAATAAAAACGGAAAATTATATTGCAAGTGACAATTAAATTTTGTCTATCATTAAAAAAATATTATGGTTAGAAGAGACACATCTCTATTAAAGATTTTGTAAAAAGTGTATTTACTCATTTATAGAGGAATCAAATGTAAAATACAAGACTTGTGGTGTCTGAAGGTTAATGTGAACTCTTTCTGTACCCGGGGAGTGTATTCAGATAAACCCTAAAATACCGACATTTTTCTATCTCGATATTCTTTTATAGCCAAAAAATATGAGAAAACTACTGTATATCCACAACAATTTTCACTTTTTATACTCATTACTTAACTTACTACAAAAATTAAAAAAATGATAATTTTCTTTCATAGGTACAACTTTAGTATTAGAGACGAAGGAACATGAAAATGTGTGATATTCATACATTGCTCAAGGGCATCAGCGATGAAAGTGAAGTGATAGAGTCCTGGTTTCCATTTCTGGATTTATAAGACGACTTAGGAAGAGCCTAGATCACAGTGATTGCATGTCAGATTTTATAAATGAAATTTTACAAAATTACTAAATTAACAATGAAATAAAATAACCATGAAAAAAAAAAAAAACATTGTTGAAAGGGAGCAAGGATAAAATTAAAATGGAATATATCAATATATATTATTAATTGTACTTATAAAATTATTTGAATATCATATTGATCTTTTAGTCAATCACAGACATCTATTATGGGGCCGTTTAGACTATATCCTGAATACCTACAAACTGGAGGTCTTCATATGCATATTTAGAAGACACCATTATATATATATATATAAAGTCTCGATTCCTATCTACTTGCACTTTCGAAACCTAACAGTCCTGAAAGCTTCCACAACAGGCTGAAAATCGCCAAAACATAAAGGAAATTCTGCAAAATCTGTTTGAGCGAGACTTCTTCTTTGTCTGTCTGAGTTTCTACGGATATTGGAGATGTGTGAGGCGTCTCTTTGTTTGGTAGTTCTGTTGTGGAATAATTTGATATTGCCGTTGTTGTTCGAGATCGAAGGAAGGATTGGTCATCTTTTTGGCCTGGAAACACAAAGGAAAAAAAGTTTGAGTAATATGAATTTTGATTGTCTGTTAACTTTACTTTTATAGTTCTATTTATACTACTTTCAAATCGGTCTATTCATCGATTGTCTTTAGATGAATTATTTCTATATTAACACATAATTACTGTCTCAGTTATCTCATGGTTACGTGCATACACGCACAGCTGGAGATATTTTTTACCTACTGATGAGAAACCACGCCTTACAACCACAATTTCTCACATTTATACTCTGCCACATATTGTAGGGGACGGGTATAGTCGATTGAACTGAGCCCAGTTTGTCACTGGTACTTATTTTGTCGGGACATGAACGCAGAATGTTGTTTGTCTTTATGGAAAGCGGCTCAGCATGTTAACGCACTCTACCATGTTGAAAAAAAAGCGGGGAATTGGCATAGTGGTTAGAGCATCGGATAGAATGCCTTGTAGTAATTGTTGCAGCTCTCTGCGCTCTGAGTTCAAATTCTGCCGAGGTAAACTTTGCGTTTCATCCTTCCGGGGTCGATAAAGTACAAGGCAAGAATTGGGGCCGATTTATTTTTTTTTTCTCTCTCTCTCTCTCTCTCTCTCTGTATCAGCTACGTTGCGCTGTGAGAAGGATCGTGGTGGAAGGACCACTCAGAGCGTCCCTTTCTCCAGAAAAATAGAGAAGGGTTGAGTGAGGGGTTAGTAACCTCTTCTCATAGAAAAAATAATATACTACAGGAACTGTCCAAGGACGGACCGATACAGCATGGAACGGGAATAAAGAAAGACCATCTTTAAAAAGTAAGAACACATTAGTTATATGCCTCAAAACAAATATTAAACGGGATTGTCACATATTAAACGTGACTGATCATTGGGAGGGAGGCAAAACGACAACAACATCAACAAATGAATACCAATAATATATTACACCTTTTCAGGGTCAAATAAAAATGAACTCGAAGCAAATTAAAATAAACTTGAAGTAAATTAAAATAGTCCCGAAACAATCTCGAAACAAATTAAAATAACCTCGAAACAAATTTGTTTCGAGGTTATTTTAATTTGCTTCGAGTTTATTTTAATTTGACCCTGAAAAGGTGTATTATATTGATTCACTCGATTCTGGTGGTCCTTTGTAAAAATTGGCTTAAATCACTATCAAGAGAGATTATTATTGAATCTAATCTTACCTGGTAGCATTGTCAGCTGGAAATTTTGAATCGCCATCTGTGGAGAGAATAAATTAAAATTTAATATTTGCAATTTGATAAAATTCAAAATATATATTTAAAAAATGTACCTAGTTCATTGTGTAAAGAAATGAATACATGATTAGTTTCAATATATATGTTACAGTGACTGTCTGTAACCAGTCATTTTTGTGAAATAACCGTTTCACTTAGTCATTTCACGTAGTGACTAAAGATATCAGTCATTACATGAAATAACAGATATTTTATCATCACACACTTTGACTAAAACATATTAGTCAAATTGTGTAATTTTGACACAAACATTGAAGTCATTTCATGTAATGACTGGTATTTTTAGTCATTACGTGAAATGACTAAGTGAAACGGTTATCTCACAGCATGACTGAAACTTTTAGTTATTTCACGAAATGACTGGTTACAGACATTGACTGTAACATATATACCTGGAGGCATAACAAAGTTCTGAGTGTCCTTGCTGACGCACTAAAACAATGCAGTAGTATCAATGCAAAGAGAATTAACACCAAGTTGCACCGTGTTCTTTTCCACAAGGAGGGAGGAAAGAGACAGCGTGGGAATACAACAAAAGAGATACCCAGACTTCTGCATGGTGCTAACGACTGGAAGATGCAGGTGGATTTGAAGAAAGCACTTGTATTCCCAAGCCATATCGCGATAACAGAGCAACGACCTGACCTTATGGCATGGTCTGACTTGACAAAAAAAGTTCTGATTGTTGAGTTGACGGTGCTTGGGAAGGCAATATGGAGTGGGCACATGAAAGGAAGTGTCTAAAATAGGAAGAACTAAGGGAGTTCTGGTTAAAGAAGGGGGTATTGAAGAAAGAGACCAAGGGACTGATATTGGTGGTTTAGGAACATGCTCTAAGGACAAATTGGATCAGAAGAATGATAGATAAGCAGGAATGTTCACCCAAATGAAGAATGTATGATGAAACAAATGAGACTATAGCGCACATTATACCAGTGCCCACAATTAGCTCAGAATGGGTATAAAAAGTGTAGACACGATAGAATTGCTACAATAATTCACTGAAATCTTTGCCAAAAATTTGGTTTTGTATGCACAGAGAAGAGCTACGACCATATTGTGGGAACGAAAATGAAAGTCCTTGAAAACGATGAAGTGAGATTGTTGTGGGACTTCTCCATACAAACTGAGAGAAGAATAGAGTACAACAAACCGGATATTGTAGTCGTTGATAATAATAAGAAAGTATGTCTGGCAATTGATGTGGCATGCACATGCGATACCAGTCAGGAAAAAGAAAAAAGTAGACTACTATACAGACTTGAAGTATGAAATTCTCAAATGCTGGAGTAGAGAAGTTAACAAGGTTATGATCCTGCCAGTTGTCATTGTGGCTTTGAGAACTGTGACGAGGAATTTGATGGTAAACCTTGAAAATGAACCTTAACCTGGGAGTAGATATAGTGCAGACACTTGCCTACTTGAATCAGCAAGAATCATCCGGAAAGTCCTCGACACAAAGTAGAAGAGACAAGAATGCTTCCTACCCAAGACCACGGGTCGCAGTACGATGTTAAGCATAATTAAACCGGTTATATCACCAATACTACGGAACAGTAATAATAATAATGACAACAATATATGTTTCTAGCATAGGTACATCGTCTCAAATTTGAGGGGAGGGGTATAGTCGATTATATCGACCCCAGTACTTGACTGGTAATAATTATCGAGGATTTCTTACATCAGCACAAAGCCAGGAATTTTGATAGAATAGCTGATTATATCGACCCCCCAGTATTTGACAAGCACTTAATTTATCGACTGCAAAAGGAAGAAAAGCAAAGTCGACTTTGGTGGGATTTGAAGTCAGAACGTATAAAAGATAGAACTAAGTACTGAAAGGCACTTTGTTAGTCACTGTAGAAATTCTGACACTACACCACATTTACCCACTAAATATCAAGAAGTAAATACCACAAAGTGCTTATCCGGCACTTACCTACTCTTCAATTCCACCAATCTAATGATAAGTGTTGTAGAATATCACAGTTGCTACATTCACCTTCCTGCTGCCAAAGACCTAGTCCGCAACCCTGGTTGCTGTCAAGCTGGATCCAGCTGAGCCTAGAACTCACGACATGCAGGGTTGTTACTTCCCGAAGTAGCTAAAACATTATCTGCTACCCAAGTTCTGGCAATATAAGTTCTGTGGACTACTGCGAGCTAGTTTATTATGCACCGAAATACCTGCTTCTATATCACTAGAAGCAAGCGCCTACGGGTCAAGCAACAGCTATTGACGAATATTGGCATTGGTCGTAGAATAGAGCTAAGCTCTCGGCTAAGCAAAATCGTGATCCATTCTCATAGCACATCATCTTTAATAAATATTTTAGTCTGTGCTAGTCGAATCAACAAGAGAAAGATTTAAGGCTTGCATTCAGTCATTGGCTTTGCACAGCGTCCATTGCTAAGACATTTAACTTTCTCTAAAGTATCTACTTATCTGTTAATAGGTACAAATATATAGGTGCAGATATGGTAATATTGTGTAAAGAATTAGTGTTTTGTTAGTTCGTAATACCATGTTCAAAACCTACCATAGGTAGAGGTTAGACACGGATGAGCTCCGCCAAATTGGCTTGCTCACGGTACGCTATTTAAAGACGAAGTCTTTAGGAATGTTGCAGAGCCCTAAATGTGTTATGGGAATCACCATATATATAAGTAAATGTTGGTTAGAAAAGTATAGGACAAGCTGGAGAGGAATGACTAAGTGAACTACCTCATCTTCTTCAATTGTTCTTTCAATAGAAGCCACTTGGTTTAGCAGTTTCTCTGTAAGGTCCTCCTGTTTCTTCGACTCTCCTCCTACAACAATCTCCTCCTCTTCTTTTTCTTCCAGATTTCTTTTCAATCTTACGGGTATGGTCGGTTTTTCTTCTTCCCGTCGTAGTTTTGATAGCCTTTCGACTAAATTGTCGTTCTCCAAAGACGGACAGGTGCTGGTCAGTCCAATAGTCTCTGCTTGTATTTCCTGTTGTTCTGCCACTGCTACATCGTCTTCATTTTCCTCAGATTTTCTTTTCAATCTTACGGGTATGGTCGGTTTTTCTTCTTCCCGACGTAGTTTTGATAGCCTTTCGAGTAAATTGTCGTTCTCCAAAGACGGACAGGTGCTGGTCAGTCCGATAGTCTCTGCTTGTATTTCCTGTTGTTCTGCCACTGCTACATCGTCTTCATTTCCCTCAGATTCATCAGATACCGTTTCACTCGAATTAGAACCACTCAGTACAAGCAGATTTTGCGTTAGGGAGCTTTTACAGAAATCATCAATTTCTTCCTCTTTCTCTGAAATGGGTGTAAGTCTTACACCAGCGTGTGTATCAATATTAACATCATATTCCGAGTCATCACTAACATTGTCATCGGAGTCATCACTAACATTGTCATCGTCACTCACACTATTGTCATCGAGTTCATTTAAATTGATGTCAGTTTTGGGAAGCGATCTCTTTTTGATCAACGGTTTCATTTTTAACGCCGACATGTCTGTATTATAACTGCTGTTTTCATTTCCGTTAATAGGTTCATTGTCAATGCTTGCCATACATGATTGTTTTTTGTCGAATTCACCGAGGAAATTAATGCAGGCACCATTCATGCTTTTTTCATAATTAGGATTCTTTAACATTTCTCCATACGTCAAATCTGTTTGATCACTGATGCTGTTTTCGGCGCCATTTTGAGTAAGCTTTTGCGGTACTTCGGGTAACCATTGGTCCATTGGTCGAATATCATCATTATCCAACTGCTGATCCATTATCTTCAAGTGGTCCTCGTTTAAATTCTGCAACTTCATTTTCGCCATTCGTTGAATCATATGAATCATTGCCCGATCTTTGTTCATGCCTTGCAGATGATTTTTGCGAGAGAGATGCTCTAAATACTCCTGGTCAGCAAACTCGCGAGACGCTCTTTGGTTGCGAAATGTTTCTCTCAGAATATGGGAAGGAACAACCTATATAGAAATAGAAGAAAGAGAAATAACTAAATAAATACAAACAAAAAAGTATCTGATTAGGATTCATATATGTTTGTCTCCACACTTAATATTCTTCAACCTGGATCAATCCTTAAAACTTTAATTCAAAAACACAAACATTAAGTGAAATAAAGTAAGCTATTGATATATCGAATTTTCTTAGACATATGGCTTCTGATTTATGAGGGGATATGGAATGGTGCGACTTTCATGCATTTCCAAAAGACATCAGCAGCGTCAGTGAAGCAAAACCGTTTGAGATGGGGGTGGAATTTACTTTACAATGCACTAAAATTCCATATTTTAGGGGAATGGGAATATGACTTTCTTATCTTTCTCTATCAGAACAAGTGAAATATTTTATAATATTTTTATATTTTTAAACGAATTGAAATCGAGTCGCAAGCTCGACTCATGGCGAACGTAACTGTATTTAATTAACAGTGTTTGGGGAACTATTAACATATATCAAATATTTTAGAAGAAAACTAAAATATTTGAAATCAAGATCAACACTTAATAATGAGATTGTATAGACGGTCTCGTAAAGTTGAGGTAAGCTCCAACTGCACTCTGCGTGGGTTGTAGACGTTTTACTTAATTTACAATGTTACTATCCTTAGATGGAAGACTCATCTTCCATATACATCCGATGCTTTACGTATACGTAACATTCGGAAGACAGTGTCCCCACCATTAAATTTTCATGAGAGGCTACTTCGTCGGCGAGCCAACAAGGGAGCTTCTACGTAGTCTCTTGACCTACTCGATATAGTAATCAAATCGCATTCTACCGTCCTTTTTTTATCGCTTAGTCAGGAGAGAAGGCAGTGCCCATCACCATTTTTTCAGGGCCTCCGAGACTGGTGGGACGGAGAAAGGAAGGTATCCTCAGACCGTAGACCTGGCCTGAATGCTTGCAACAGAGTGGACTTCGTTAAAGGCATCCAAGGGCGACAGATTAAGTCTACCACCCAAGTAGGCCACGGAAGGATTTGAACCCAGAACGCAAAGAGCCGGAACAAATACCACGCTCTAACCATTCCACCCGTCCACCACCCTGGACCAATACTTTATTTATCTACCCCGAAAGGATGAAAGGCAAAGTTGATCTCGGCGGGATTTGAACTCAGAGCGCCAGAACGAATACTGCAATGCATTCTATTCAAGGAAGGACATACTGGATAAGGTAGTTCTAAATATAAAAAAAATACATGGAACATCTTTGACCATAGGTCAATTTGGTCACGGTTGAACTGGTGTTAAATAACAACACATGTGACAGCAACAGTAACTGCATGGTTATAACCGGTGTTGGTCTGCATCCAATACAAAAAAATGACCATTCATAATCGATGAAGCTCTTCCATGATTAATTGAATCATGTAACCAGGACTCAAACTCGGTAGCTTAAAGATACTGCTTACTATATTTTATCATTGAACCATCGTTCTGTAAACGTCAGCAGATAGTATGGCGCTCTAGCCGAGTTAATAATGTATCGATTTGAAATTTATAAGTTCATATTCCATCACTGTCACTGTACTGTGACCAAAAAAGGACACTAGCACTGCAACTCCTATTAAAAGCAGAGTCGAATTTCACAAAATTTTATCCCACAATTTTATCTATGAACCTAGATATAGTAATGTATTTACTTTAGTTGGTTACATTTGTAACTACTTCCTACAAACTTTGAGAAATAAGAAAATTAAGAAATTTCATTTTTTGTTTTGTTCCTTTTCACAATTTCATGCATGGATGTGTGTGGTTAAGCAATTCACTTCGCAACCAATTGTGAGTGAAATTCAGTAGACAGAAACTGGCTTCAGTCATTGAACTGCTGCTATGCTGGGGTATCGCCTTCAAGGGTTTTTAGTTGATCATATCGAACCCAGATTTATTTTGAGTCTGGTACTTGTTTTATCGCTCTTTATCGAACTCCCGAGTTACAGTTTCGACATAAAGGGATGCAACTCAACACCAGTAAATATAAACATGTACAAAGACATATATACGCATATACAACGGGCTTTCACACAGTTTCTCTTTACCAAATTATACTCACAAGGCATTGGTCAGCCCATGGCCAAGGTGGCGAAATGTATGCACATCGACGAGAAAATCGATAAACCAGTGTGTCAAACAAAAATACCTTGTGGTATTTATTCTACTCTAGTTGCACAGACACTCCCTTATCACTTTCCCCATCGGAAATGTAGGGATCTAGTGACTGGTCTGTTGAAAACCTATAACCAGCGACGCTATTGTTCACAATCTTTTTCATCGGTTAGTCAGGGGGATAGGGCAGTGCCCATCACACTTTTTCAGGTCCTCCGAGACTGGTGGGAGTGGAGGGAAAGAGGAAAGTATCCTCAGACCTGACACCTGGCCCAAATGCTTGCAACAGAGTGGATCCGCTAAAAGCACCAAAGGTGGTGGGGTTAAACCGGCCGACGGATTAAGTCTACCACCCAAATAGGCCATGGTAGGATTTGAACTCAGAACTCAGAACGCAAAGAGACAGAACAAATACCACAAGGAATCTCGTCCGACGCTCTAACGATTGCACCAGTCCACTGCCATATACTGGTACTTTATTTATCTACCCCGAAAGGATGAAAGGCAAAGTTGGCCTCGGTGGGATTTGAAGACAGAGCACTATGAGGCGGAACGAACACTGCAAGGTATTCTATCCGAGTCTCTAACGACTCTGCCAATTTGCCACCTAAATGCATAATAATAAATAATGTGTCTAAATCATTATTTCCACTTATTCACACCAACCAAATAAATGAGAGAAAATGTTACCTCGAATGAGATTAATGCCTCAAAGGAGCGTACAGAATTGGACCGTTGAGCAGCTATGGAAATGACATTCCCAGAATTATTAGGAGTAATCTTCCCAGTCCAGATGTCTGTTTCGCCTTTCTCTAGGTAGGTCCAGTTTTGATCTTCTATTGTAGCTACAGATTCAGCACCGGGAACAACGACGGCTACTTTTACATTCTGACCTTCAGCTAACTGGTTTACAGTTGGTGAAATGATATTGTATGTATCCTTACAGGCTGAATACTTTTGTGGGAATGGCAAGCAGTCGATCATTGGCCAAAAGGTTTCTAGAACGGAACAGAATACTTTCGGGTAGCCACCTGTTGAGAGAAGGAAATATAAAAATTAAGTTGAATGAAAGTATTCGAAACTGGAAATACTAATTTACTTGACATTCAAATGATATAGGGAATTGTGACACGATTTTACTTTTCAAAAGGGGATACCGAATGAAGTAAATTGGTTCTCAATGGGAACCGACACACTTCTCGTTTGTTTCAAACTGAGTCTACGGCGAATCGTCGACTTGATTCGAAGTGAACATGCGGTCGTAATGCCTCGCCCACCACACTAAATCTAAACATTATGAGTTATGGCAGGATGCTATACATTTATTTTATACATTTAGCTATACATTTTCTGCCAAGTCACTACCCTAACAGCAACAACAAGGATTTCTATCATATGCATAATTTTCGGGGAGGGATAAGTTGATTTAAATGATCCAAGTACTACTTGACTGGTACTTATTTTATCGACCCCGGAGGGGTGAAAGGCATTGTCGAGCCTGGAGGGATTTAAGCCCAGAATATAAATGAACGTAACTAAATACCTCAAGGCATTTTGTCTGGCGCTCTACCGATTCTGCCACTCCACCACCCAAACAACAACAACAATATAATAATAATAATAATAATAATTGTTTCTAACATAGGTATAAGGCCAGAAATTTGGGTGGGAGAGGGATAAGTCGATTAAAACGACCCCAGTACTTGACTGGTACTTTATTTTATCGAACCCGAAAGGATGAAAGACAAAGTTGACCTCGGCAGGATTTGAACTTAGAACTTAAAGAGCCGGAACAAATACCGCAAGGTATTTTGTCCGACGCTCTACCGATTCTGCCAATCCATCGCCCTATAATTTCTTACATAAGCCGAAAACCTCAAATTTGGTGGAAAGGGACAGTCGATTATATCAACCAAGTACTTGACTGGTACTTTATTTTATCGAACCCAGAAGAATGAAAAGCAAAGTTGAACTCGGCGGGATTTGAAATCAGGACGTAAAGAGCCGGGACAAACAACAAAAGTCATTTTGCTCGAAGCTCTAACGATTCTGCCAAATCCACCACCTTCATAGTGATAATAATAACATTTCTTTCTAACACAGGCGCAAGGCCAGAAATTTTTGGGGAGTAGTAAGTCGATTAAATCGACCTCAGTACTTGACTGGTACCTTATTTTATCAACCCCGGAGGGATGAAAGGCAAAGTTGACCGTGACAGGATTTGAACTCATAACGCAATAATGATAACAACAGCAATAATAATAATAATTGTTTCTACCATAGACACA
This sequence comes from Muusoctopus leioderma, assembly GCA_027124095.1. Taxonomy (NCBI): domain Eukaryota; kingdom Metazoa; phylum Mollusca; class Cephalopoda; order Octopoda; family Octopodidae; genus Muusoctopus; species Muusoctopus leioderma. Next base: position 14,834,732 of record JAOPJM010001738.1, read on the forward strand.
AGGCCAACAACACCAGTACTTGACTGGTACTTTATTTTATTGACCCCGGAAGGATGAAAGGCAAACTTGACCTCGGCGGGATTTGAATTCAGAGTGCAGTGAACCAGAACGAATACTGTAAGGTATTCTGTCTGACACGATAACGACTCTGCCAATTCGCAATAATAATAATAATAATAATAATAATAATCACTACATACCTTCCTCTGTATTAGGTTTGGCGAATAGATCAAAGCGGTAATAACCAGTTGACGGACATCGTATGGAGAATTTAACGATATCTTCCTCTCGATAACAATACACATAGTCAGAAACATCCCTTGAAGATTTTTCTGACTGGCGTACAAGCTTCGCGAAGTAATCAACATTGGATGGGATTTTAATTTGAAAAGAATACTGTCCTGAAGTGGAGATCCTTTGCAATCCAGGCACATTTTCAATAAAGCGAAGGCCGAGTGAGTGGAACTTCCCCAGTGACCCGACTTTGTCGTTTGTTACCGATGGGTACGAATATACGGCACCCAAGTCTTCATTGCATCTTAGCAAATAATTGCAAATATTGGAGTACTCGTTGTCATTTGGATCGTTCTTGGCGTACATTTGTAGTGCATACTGACCTGCAACAGTAAGTATATTTATTAACGACGATAATGATGAACAACATCAGAAACAACAACGTCATCATCATCAACAACAACAACAACAACAGCACATCATCAACAACAACAATAAAATTAGCACCGAGCCAACGAAGGAGCCTCTACGAGGTCGCTCAACCAGCTAGGAATAGCAGCCACATCTCCCTCAATCATATACCGTCTTAAACAAGGAAAGGACGCATTAGATAACATAGTCCTACATAAAAAGATTGGATAGTCACGGCTAAAATGCCTTTGATTATAGGTCTGCTTGATCAGGGTTGACCTGGGGCTAAACAATAACATAAAATCAGTAACAACGATTTGAATTTAGGTCTCGATACTCTTAACAATAGTATGAAGCATACTCTTAACAATAGTATGGAGTAAGACACAGTTTAGTACTGTATAGTGTTGAATAGAAATCTTTTCATGGGCAAAACCTGTATAACAGGGGAAGGCGAGATAACATGTACTAAACCAGGCCCCAAAAGTTCTGATTTTGGCGGCGTCTTACTCATGCAGAAACAATAACTCTAAAAACAACAGTCTTGGCAATGTTCCTATTTCGATGTGGTGGCATCCAGCTTAAAAGAAATCAACAATTCAGGAAGCCACTAGAGAAAATGGCTATATAGAAACATTGGGATATGGGCAGAGCAGTTATCGATTGAAGTTGTAAAACGAAAGTTAGGTAAATAGATTGTATGCACTGACTCTCAGACGACCATCAAGCTTGATGGTCGTCTGAGAGTCGGTGCATAAAATCTATCTCAGGATAGAACACTGATCTGTCACATAACATTCGTAGATGATCTGGTACTTGTTTCCGAGAGATAGGTGAACTGAGGCACTTGGAATTAAGTACATTGCCAACACAATGCATGGTAGTCTAATAGTATACCAACATGGCAAATTCTCTTTTTTACATAGAATTTAAAAGCAATAACAATGCTGCAGCCATTTATGTAAATCCCGACAGAAGCTCTCAACAACAGTATTGCAAACAAAAGCTATAATTTCTGTAATGTCATGACTTGTTTCGTACACACAAGTACGAGAGTATAGTTGGATGACTCGGCCTCTAAATACTGGTACTGATTTTACCATTCCAGCACGTTCCACCACAGTGGTTGTGAGCTACGATTATATTTGTATATACTTTGTTTTCTTGTTTTGTAATTATGTAATGTAAAGAATCTATCGATTTGAATATTCTATAGTACTAATTTTAACAATCTTCAAATTGGTAAATGAACAAATCGATCCCGTGGGACTTTAATCCAAAACAGTGAGAAACAGAACTAGATACCCTAAAGAATTTTAATTCTGTAACGTCTGAATGAAGAGAATTTCATCGACCACTTTGTAAGTATATAGAAATGTTTATGTAAAGCAGTGTTCTTTAGCTACCTTAATCCAAGATAGGAATATAAACCATGTATAAGGATAAATATTGATTTTATCGCATGTACTAACCATCGAAAAACAGAATCAATTAATTACTTAATCCTTTGTAATCAGCGGTATCCATCAACAAACGATCGACCATATTGACTTCCGGGATAGGGAAACAAGATGGTAGTTGTAGCGCTTATACTTTTTTCCAACCGGAAATGGAAATCAAACCCGAGTTACAGAATCCGTTCGTCTTGTTTGTGTGTTTGTGTATGTGTTTTAATGATAATACTAACAGCAAAGACAAGACGCAGTTTGCTAGTGAGCCAGAGATTGTGGTGAGGATGAGTTGGTAATTAACGAGGTGGTATTATAAATATATACGATAGTGGTGGTCAAAGAAAACATATTTCTGTATGATACAGTACTAGGGGTAAATTTGCAGCTGATACAGAGATAGTAACTCTCTCAGATAAAATATGATTTGGTCCTGAAAATAATTTGATTTCATGCAATTTTTAGAACCTAATGTAGCCCCCTATATATATTAGGCCACCAACACAATAACTAGTAAGACATATATAAACACACATAAGATAACATAATTTACCTTTCTTGGGGATCCTTACAAACACTGTGGCAATTCCATTAATTATTTCACAGAGGATATGATCGGTAATCTGTTGTCCGTCTTCAGACAATAGTCTATGTAAAAGATCCACATTTTTCTCCAAAGCAAACTTTAACTCGACTTCTTCATCGTATACATCGATTTTACCTCTCAAATGACTTATGGGTGTGATGCCACAATTGAACAAATCAACTCCAGGGCCCCATTCACCTTTGGGGTTCGGTGGCAGTGGGGAACAATTCGACAGAGGAGAGCTACAGTAGAGCACATATGAACACAACCATTCCAATTTACTTCTAGAATCTCGTCCAAAGATTTCAGCTTTGAACTTTCCTATAACAGGAAATCTTACTTCAATACATAATTTTTTATTTTCGATGTCTCTTTCCAGTAACATGTACTTTGCAAGCTCTTTTTTGTCGTCAGGATTGCCAATTTTGTTCGATCTGTAGAGTTCAAAAGAGAATGACAAGTCAGTACGCGTGACACCCAGTTCAATGTTGACAAAGCCTTCTACTGACTGAAGACTGCACCAAACGTGACTTTTCACCGTGAGCCCAAACTCAAAAAAGTGAGGCTTTAAATAAAGAGCTTTTTGAAATTCATTTTTTGTTAAAGGTCGTGCGAGCAGCTGCCAAATTTCTTCGTCGGGAAAGTGACTGTATATAAATTTTTCTGGATCAGTCAAGAAATAGAACTCATCAAACTCGTAAATGTTCTGAACGATAGAGTCGTCTATATCGCTGCCATTTATTTCCTGGCATTCAACCAGTTGCCACTCTTCAGATTCCACTCCAGATATTTTACGCGACGCCCAGTGAACATCTATCAAGTACCAAGTGTCATTTATGAGAACTGCATTCCATACGTTTCTTGTGCTTGGTGTTACAGGGTCACCAACATTAAATCCAACTCCTTTTGAATGTCCGTCAATTGATACTGATGGTATATTGGCATGCCTGAAATTATACAACGAAATTGAGATTGAATTTACCACAAACACAAACACACACACACACACATACACACACACACATACACACACACTGCAAAATACACATCAAAATACACATCAAAATAATATATAAATATTTGAACTAGTTAATAATAATGTCCTCAAATATGAACACATAGTGTAAGAAATAAGATATCACATGTAAAAAATTCAATTTTATTTGGCAGCTGCGATATCACTTCTCTTATCTACATCAGAATTGGAATGCGTTCGTTACATGACCTGGTGCCTATTCTTGATAGTTAAGTAAATTGAGAAAATTTAGAATAATCTGTTCTTCACAGAAACACACCAAAACGCCAATAACAGATTTGAAGTTCTTAAGATACATCAGTCTCATCTAAATAAGCATTATTTTCCCACAATCTGTTGTGTACCATACGGTAGAGGCAATCTACAGCCTCCGAGTGAGACAAGTCTGTGACTCGGTTCTGATTTACAACAGGATCGATTTAACTTTAGTTGCGTTCATTAATGCCATTGGGCCAGGTATAGCCGTTGCAATTTGTTATTTACCTATCGCGAAATTCTTCGTAAGAGTTGCAGCTATCGGAGTTGATAGGGTATAGGCCTGTCAACCGAACAGTTAACGCTTAGTGAATTGTTACCGGCGCTGTTCTATATCCATGGCCAAGACTCTTAGTACACACTTGCTCAGTGCACTTAGGTGTGAACAAGGTACCAGATTAGATGGAGGTCATTGCTGTAAAAATTGGGATGCCTGTATAACTAAGGCACATTTCAATAATTTAAGAACCAAGTTCAATTTTTTATATGAATTATTGATAACAGGAAACTCTTGCAGTATATCATCCTTCAGAGATTCTGGAAGGGCCAGGATCACCAGTTTAACCCGGCTGTGACGTTAATTGAAGAAGTTAAGAAGAGGAAAGAGAAAAAAAATCTTCGGTTTCATGCTTATGTAAGGAAACATTTATTTACAATATAACTATTATAATAAAGAAATGTCTTTTCTCAACTATAATTTCGACCCCAACCTTCAACCGACCCAACTGAAGCTTATTTGTTATGTACGAAGAATAAGGTGATATATTCGTAGTCTCTGACTCAATAAGTAAAAAGAGGTTATATAGGATGGATTTCGAAGTTGGAATTCTTTCAAAGATATTTTCGTTTGAAAAGAAAAAAGCTGTATCCACTATTATATTCTGCAAGCGGGCCATCTTCAGTAGTCCTGAGAAGAAGCACCAGTTGAATGTTACCAAATTGTATTAGTATAATAATTAAACTAATCAATGACGTGATAAGCATTGACAAATCCTGTTATTTTCTGAGATAACATTCTTAGCGTACAAATTAGGTTATAATGGTAAAAAAATAATCTCAAGAATTAGAAGAGGCTAGTGGTTTTCTGTGACCATCCACAAGAAACATTTCAGAGAAAGACCAAACGTAGTGTTAAGAAATATCTAACGATTAGAGCAGGGTACTTAATCGAAGAATTTTCTGAAGAAGTACCTTGTCCAAAACGTTAACATGTTTATTGATATAGTGAAGGAAAATCTTCTTGGAGGACATTAGAAACATAAATGCAGTGACACTGCAGGTCGCAGACTGCATGCCAGGAACTTCTCTTTACGACACTCGACCTATTTAAACCCAATAGTTGGTTACAGATCTAAATGCCGTAAAGCATCCAATACAACATTCAAGTATCTTAGGCATTTCCACTGCCCTTTATATATGGTTATATGTATGAGTTTTCATTATCATCAGGCAGTTGGGTGGAGAGCTAATGTAGATTCCCAATCAGAACCATTGGAATTAAAAATAACTCAAAATAAGCGAAAATATAAATTACATAATATATTTATATTTTAGCAACCTTTCTCAAAATAGCGACACCAATTCAGTTTTCTCTCCCTAACTTTCTCTTAAAGAACGAGTTGTGTGTATTAACACTTGAAATAATTCATTATAGCAAAATAATGATTGTTATATACCGAATAGGAAAATGAGTAAGGATGCAAATTAAATGACTGCCAATTATAATTTCTATTGATACCTGATTCTACAGACTCTGATATAACGGATATAGCATTCAACGGACCAAATCCTCTGGTCACGAGTCCTCTGTTCAGAGTGAGTGTTTAGCAATATCAAAGTAAAACTTAATCTTTGGAATATCTGCTGAGAAGGGTCTCTACAGTTATTGTTTATGTCCATGCCTGAAATTTCTCCAGTGTTTGTATTCTCCTATCCTTATATTTTCCACAAAAAACACATTGTTTGTATCTTTATGTATCTGATAGTAGTATCTATAGAAAATGAAAATGTGTAGTATCTATAGAAAATGAAAATGTGTATCTATGTGCATGTTTTATCTCTATGGTACCTTAATGTTTTATGCCCTCCCATCATAGCTGTTACCACCAGTCTTAACTCGTCAATTGAGGGCGTAGACTTCTTACCTGTTCTCAAGTGCAGATTTATGGTGCAGATTTATGGTGCAGACCTCCTTTGATCGGGTCTTTTGTATGTAATGAGCTTTTATTTTATTTTCAGAAGGTATCTCTTATGCTAATAAGGTAATAGTCTTTTCTCACTGTGTAGTATATTCCATACACATATGGGATTCCCTTTGTCTTTTAAATTCATTTATTTATAGTCAGAAGTATCATTTGTCAACCCACATATGAAATAAATTATAATTTCTTTTTCTTTTCTAATAGTCAATCTAGAAGCTAAATTGATATATTTAACTTTTTGCATTATCAAGGAGGAAATAAGCAGAGCATTAGTCATAAAACTAAAAGTTATCGTCACGTGTGTCACTGTGTGGGAATGTGTGTCTGTGTGAAAAAGAATATGAGAGCGCATAATAAAGTGAGATGAGAAAGAGGGATGGTGAGAGAGGGATAAAGAAAGAGCGCTGTTGAAAGAGAGAGAGAGTTGGAGAGAGAATGAAAGGGAGAGAGCATGGAATAAGAGATGGTAGAAAATATTCACCATCAGCTCCCACCTCAACGATTATGTAGTAATTTTGTGTGTTCAAAGTAGGGCTTCTCTCTCAGGAATTCCCTGGAGAAGCTCTGGTTCAAAGTCATTTTGCTGATCAAGTAATCAGCAGTAACAAATTATCTCTAGTTTCTTTTTCCATTCTCCAATAAACAAGATAGAGATACCATGGATATTCGATTCTAAGACAAGAAAAATGAGAAATAAGTCTTCTTCACTAATTAAGCCTATCCTTTATCCTATTCTATATTAGTATCTAAATGTCATTAGTTTCTATCATGAATACAAAGCCAAGTGGAGAGGTTGAATCGATTGTAGTACACGACTGGTTCATATTTAAACTATAGAGGAGTGAAATGTAGACGGAGGAAACTAAATTTTGTAGAGCATTTAGAGTGGAGCTTTACTGTTTCAACCAACTCGCGCTCCTTATATCCGTTGAGATGAGCTGAGGTGACAAATATTGTTTTAAATATATTCTGAAAAAATAATATCCAAATATAAGATTTGTATTAAATCGATCAGCTGAAAACGAAATCTAACGAACCTGAAGAGCTAAATAACTCGCTTAAGGTGCTTATGTGTGTTCCACTAAAGCAGCGGTTCCCAGTTTGGGGTCTGCGGACCCCTTGGAGTCCACAAAGGTAGTATTGGGCGTCAGTGAGCTACTTGAGTAGACAGACCTCTCAAAAGCCTAGTGTCCGTGGGAAAATTCATTTAAATAATAGTAAACTTGGTAGTAAAAAGGTAGGGAGCCTCTGTACTTAAAAGGAAACCTAAAGATAAAAACTTTAATGTGGAACTTTATTAAAAGTACGGAGCACTACATTTCATGTTTAAGGCAGACATTGTCTACAGTGACTCTACTAATATCATTAATATCATAGGAACTTCGGACAGCCGAATCAATAAGAGTGTCGATATCCAGCCTAGCGGTCGGTGGTTTGCAAATTATTACTGGAACGGCGCTGTGTTCATAGATGAGACAAATGGCTTTTAATGTCCAAGTATGCACACACACGCGCATACACACACGCCCCCCCCACACACAGACACAACACACACACACACACACACACACACACACACACACACACACACACAGTCGTGAATTAGTAGTTATTTGTATTCCCACTATCATAATTTACAGTAGGCAAACAAGTCGACGAAGAACTCTCTACATGATTGCTCGACCTGCTAAAAATAGCAACCCAATCTCACTCAACTCACACGCGTCTTAAATATAGGAAGGATAATACATTGGATAATGTAGTTCACTGCCTGAAGAAAAGAAAGATGGGGTGGTCATGGCTGGAATGCTTTTGATCAGAACTCTGCTCGATCAGGGTTAACCTGTGGCTAAACAACTACAACTTCGAGCCAACGAGAGAACCTCTACGCGATCGCTTGACCTGCTTAACGTCTTAAAAAAGGAAGGAAAAGTCTAAAAAAAAAGAAGAAAAGACGAAATGTTCACGGATAGAATGCCATTGATCGTAGGTTTGCTTGATCAGTGCTAACCTGGTGCTAAACAGCAACATAGGAAACTTAAACTAAATAAAATAAAATTTCAGCAATAATTACTCACCGACACATGTCGTTGAAGAATATATCATAGCGACCTTTACTTTCTTTCAGCTGGTTTAAGTATCGAGCCGGACTGTTGAAAGGTGCATCGCTTTGAAACTGGTACGTCTCCAAGTCCTGTTCGGTTATCCAACGGAAAATGACTCGAACTTTTTCTACTTCATTATCTGCAAATGGCGTAATTAAATATCTGACAAGGTCTGCAAGTTCAACTGTCGATAAATGTGTTGGTGCCTTGCAAAGACAAAAAACAAACACAAAACAAAACAATAGAAATAAACACAACGATAAAAGAAGCAAGTAACAGAAAATGGTTCAAAGAATTCTGAAAGGAACTTTTACATATTCATTTTTTTTCTTCCTAACTGTTCCGTGCCACCTACGCCTGTCATGTTCCATGGTTTCTTTGGACGGTTCTGAGCATGCTGGAGGAGAAGCGGTTGCTATGCCATCACTCAACCATCTTCCTCTATTTCTTGGAGGAAAGGAACACTGTGAGTGGTGCCCCACGACAGTGGCGTAGATAGAGTTTGTGTCGCCCTGGGCGGGCCTTGAGTTTGCCGTCCCGCTCTCACTTTTTTTTTAATGTGGTAGACCAAAAGTTCTGCCTCCCAAAAAGTACTGGCCGGAGTGGACCACTCGCCCCCCACTCTAGCTACGCTACTGTTCTACGATCTCACAGTGCAGTATAGCTGATTCTGAGAGAGTGAGAAGAATCGACCCCAGCATTTTGCTGGTAATTCATTTATCGACCTCGGAAGAATGAAAGGCAAAGTTGACCTTGGCGGGATTTGAACCCAGAGTGCAAAGAGCCGGAACAATTACTGCAAGGCATTCGTCCAACGCTCTAACGATTTTACCAATCGAATGCTTTCGATTGCGTGTACCCAACTCTTATTTTATCGAGGAATGTATAGTAAAAAATAAGGACATTACTAGGAATTGATCTCATATCAATGAAGCAACCATACTAGATACTAATTTGGATTATTTCTACTCTTCTTTTCCATTTATATTTCTTCTATAACAGCAGCAACTACTACTACAACAAACAACATCCAGTTACATATTCCTTAGTGGTAAAGAGAGAGAGAATAAGTGTGAGCGAGGGAAGTTGTTGTTTATCCTCTGGTGAACCCTGACCAAGCAGACCTATGATCAAAAACATTCCAGTCATGACCACTTCGTCTTTTTATATAATATGTAGGGCTACATTGTCCAATGTTTGGACCTAGTCTGCTCATCATGCTGCAGCAGTGGATTTTCCTCCATTTATTTTGAAAATATGTACATAGGCGCAGATGGCTGTGTGGTTAAGGAGTTCGCTTCGCAACCACATGGTTTCGGGTTCAGTCTCACTGCGTGGCACCTTGGGTAAGTGTCTTCTACTATAGCCTCAGGCCGATCAATGTCTTGTGAGTAAATTTGGTAGGCGGAAACTGTAGAAGCCCGTCGTATATATATATGTATATGTATGTATGTGTGAGTGTGTGTGTTTGCGTGCGTGTGTGTCGCTTGTCGCTGAAACCGACCGGTGCATTTGTTTATATTCCTAATAACCAGATGCCCGGCCGTTCCGTGATTCAGTGTTGTGATTCCTATACTGAATTAGTATGGTTGGTGACAGGAAGAGCATCCGACTGTAAAATGCTGCCTCAAAGAAAATCTCTGTCCAACCCATGCTAGCATGGAAAAACGGACATAAAAAGCGAAAAAAGCGAAGCGATATTTATATATTTATATATATATTTATGTATTTATTTCATGTCTTTTCAGTTGATGCAGAACAAAGCCAATATAAATGCAATTAACGAACATGGAAACACACCTCTACACTATGCTTGTTTCTGGGGCTATAGTGATATATCACAGGTAAATATAAACCTAAATATAGTTTTATTACGTATCTAAATGTATTTATTCACCATCAAATCCAGTTAGGTTCCCTCACATTCATCCACAACACATCTGAACTCTGAACTCTGATTCTTGTGTTTATTTTTTAGGTGTGAACTAATGGAATAATTTGGGTTAGTCAAGCAATGGACGTTCACTATTATAGAATAATAACGAAGAAAATGAGGACTGAAGTCATTAAACATTCTAAACATTGAGCTTGGGTATCTTATCTATGTCTCTTGGAGCAGCTTCCTGTGAAATTATTTTTTTTATTAATTCATTGCTGCTTTATGGCTTTCATGAATTTTCATTGAAGAATGTCTTATTTCAAAAAAATCAAACGAAAATTCCACTAGCTATTTTGTTCAAAAGTTACATTGTTTTGACAATTTAACCCTTTCGTTACCGTATTTCTAATGAAATACACAGCCTACAATTTTTCAATTAAGTTTGTAAATAATCAA
>JAOPJM010001738.1:14934015-14944953 GCA_027124095.1 Muusoctopus leioderma
ATATTAAGTTATTACACACAAAAGTATATAAACTGTATAAAAGTTGGTTTGAAATATTCTCTTCTTTAATTCCTATATGATTTTCTCTATTAATTTAATATATTCTCTCTCCTCACCAAAAATTATCTTTATACATATATATGTGTATATGTGTGTAGAAAATTATCCCAATATGCAAAGCATAGCCATACTCTTACATATAGTTAGGCATACACATACACACAGTCATAAAGACACAAACACATACAACTATATGTGTTTGTGTGTGACATAAAAACAGAAAGACAAACAAGCACCCACACATATTTTCATGAAGATGAAAAGAACGGGTTAAGATTGGGTGAGACAAAAGTTTACAACATAAAACGAAAGAAAATTAGGATTAAAAAAAAATAATTACAAAATCAAATTGATACTCCTTACACACATACACACTTAGCAAATTTAGAAAATATATATAACAAAAAGTTACACTGAAATTTACAGTTACCTATTTGCTTTATGTTCCCAGTTTGAATATCTAAAGAAAAATTAATAGGAAAAAGTTAACTTTCCTTCCTTTAAGATTTTCAACCTGACCCATCACAGAATAGGTGCCAGGCAAAATTACCCCTAAGCTACTGAACCTCGTGACAGCACCTGCAAAATTATATATGAAAACTTTACGTTGTTTATGCTTTCTTCCTTTATTCTTTCATTCTTTTGATTCTAAATATTTTCTTTCCTTCACAAAAAAAAAAAAAAATCCATTTCCAACTCACCCAAAATTATGCATCTACTTTCAAAAAGTTTATTCTTTAGTTCTGGTTCTGATTTTTTTTTTGTTTGTTTGTTTGTTTGTTTTTTAAATAATTATTGTTGTTGTTATTATTATTATTATTATTACAACATTTCGCTGTCCATTGATTTAAAAAATTGCTGCTGCAAATGAGTAAGTTGCTTGCGTCGATATTCATAATATTCTTCGCGCAGCCGTTCAAAACGTTTTTCAGAGTTGCTATAGCGACTCGGCTTACGTGGCTTTGGGTAGAGACTTTTATACAAATCATTAGCATTTAACAAAATTTCAGGTGAAGCTGTGCTCCGAGTGGAAGGCCCATGGCGTGTTGAGTGTTTTTCATCCACTGTACACTCAACAATACCGGGAGCATTGTGAGATATTAATGTTGAGTCAAAATCATAGTGTTCATCTCCTGAGAAGTCCCGTCGGTTGGAATTAGAAGCATCTATAATCAGGGAAGAGTCCAAACTGACATCATAGTCTTGAGGGGAAGTAAGAGAACTCGCTGAAGTACTGTCCATGGGTGCTGCGGCCCTCGTGTGAACGTAAAACGAAGACGACGGACCACTGTGGTGACTACCGAGCCCACTGCTATAGGAGTCTGGAAATGTGTCCATCTTACTACTAGTACGGCTGATGCCGTCGGGGTAGTTAACCCTGCCAAATATACTTCCCCGGCCTGAGCTACTCATACTAGTCCGAATCTCTTCGGGGACCCCACTGTCAAAATGATGACTAAGTACAGTGTCGATGTTTGGGGCCCTATTCCTATAGCATGGCATGGTTGCAGAATAGTCACTTGGTTGATCCTTAGCAGGGTATGTGCTATGTATGGGGGGTATGTTTTCAATGCAGTTATAGGGGTCAAATTCATTTCGTCTAAAAGTAGTGGTAGTCTGTGATGGTATTGGCGACATCTGATGAGAGTGGTTGACAGCAAGAGTATAGCTGGGGTTCAGCTGATGTTTAGGGGTCGGTTGACCACATTTAATCATCTCTTGACAATTATTTGAATATCCAAATAACTGGCTGTTGTTGTCCTTGCACTCTCCACCTTCTGAATTGTTGAGAAGTGAGTGTGGTGTATAGTTTACATGGGGCACAAAATTGTGGTAGTGTGTTGCGACAGCTGCTGCTTGCATCTGGGGTTGGTGAGTGTTAGAAAAAACTTTTCTTACATTATCAGGGTGAAACTGAGGCTGAGGTTGAGGCTGGTAGTAATTAGGCCTTTGGCCAGTATGAAAATAAGCTGAAGAATTTCGTTGCTGGGGGTGAATGCTTCGAGTCTGAAATGGCACTGTACCAGTATGAGTGAGTTGTTGGTTTTCTTTCAAATGTATTTTTGGATAGACTGGTTCATTTTCAGAAAGGCTTGAAGGAACAAAGCTTCCTTGAGGACTATTGAACAGTGACAGTGGGGGATTTTGGTCACGTGACTGCTCTGAAAATGATGAAGGCTGTACAGAACTAATATCGCTTATCTGGAATGGGCGAAGATTGTAAGCGTCATCAGGGCTACTTGTCAAGTAAGTTTTGTTCATAGAGTGATGGTGTGAGTTAGGTGAGACGAGAGAGCTATGAGCATAACGTGACTTAAGAGATGCTATAGATGAAGATGACTTGAGATGTTGGGCATGATGGTAAATAGCAGCAGCAGCAGCAGGGGCAGCAGACATACCAGGTGAAGTTGTAGTCCAGACTGGTGACGCCGTATGATTTCTAAGAGTAGTAATGCCAGGAGAATGTCCAGAGTCCAGAGTGACAGTAGTTGTAGAAACATCTATGCTAGTAGCAAGTTGATACTTCTGTCTATCATCTAGAACACTGACACCATTTGGCCTATGAATTTGTGCTCTTGTAATATGCAAATTAACAGGGGAGTGCGACTGTAGCAAACGGGGTGAAACAGGGTTATAAACATTACTGCGGTGAACACTTGTACAGGCAATCCCGTGCCCAATAGGGGACATAGGACCAGGAGAGGGTAACTGTTGTTGTCTTAGTGATGTTACAATGTCTGTGTCTGGACATTGCTGAACCAGTTTGTTGGGAGGTCTTACGTTAGCAAGTATTGTGTTCTGTTGTTGGGTTTTGGCCCCATTGTTGAAGGATGTACTTTTTGGAAGGGCACTGCGTTGAACAGACTTCTGTTGGTCCTGAAAAATATAGGGTCGCAATGATGATGGTGGCAAATGTCGTTTGGAAGGCAGTGGTTGGGCAACGGGATTGCAATTTAATATGTCCGAAGGGGAGCGGCAGGACATCACAAAAGTTTGGTTTAGCATACCCATAGGGTTGACAGCTTTCACAATGTTTCTTCTTCCATCTTGGTCCCCATAATTCCATTCTGACGAAGTTTCACTGCAAATGAATACAGAAAAAATATTAATATATGATGATAAAAAAGTAAATTTTTTTCAGTGTATTTTACAAGTTTTTAAAATGACTACTTTACAGATATGCTAGAGCTCAACAGCATATGTCAAATGAAACCAAACCAGCAAGAGAAGTAATCTTTGCACAACTAAAAGGTAGTGAAGACACACTGCTCACTGCTGTAAAACTTGGGAGGAACATAATTCCCAAATGATTTACAATGTTCGGGTCATATATTTCCATGGCTACTGGAGAGGAGATGGATTGAACTAGCATTTTTATTTAAGACAACCCAAAAGCAGTACATCAACAACTCTTCCCAGCATTAAAAGAATAACTCTTCAATTAAATATCAACAAGGTATTTTTTTTATGGCTCAATTAGAGGAAGGGCTGTTGGCACAAAACTATTGCCATTTTTAATATGTTAAAGAAAAACTTAGTCTAAAGAAAAACACCACATGGTGTGTTTGTTCATGTTCATCCAAAAGTCTGGATGAAGCTGGAATGAATTTATGGTCACAGAAAATATGAGGGAGGCGCCCTGGTTGACTCTTAAGAAAAACTTTCATTTCTGGTCTTGGATCAGTTCAGGACACACAGAACTGAAGCCATTAAAAAGAAGGTGGGAGAGGTGAAGACCCAGGTAGCTGTCATTCCTGGTGGTCTGATGAGCCAATTGTAGGTTTCAGAAGTATGTATAAACAAGCTATTTAAAAATGCATGTGAGAACACTGGAATAGACAGGTGGGGGGATTCAGATCATAACCTCACACCAACAAGAAGAGTAAAGTGTCCAACCATTCCACAGGTGTGTAAGTGGGTAAAGAAATCTTGGAAAAATGCAAGAACTGAAATTATTGTGAAAGCTTTTAGGAAGTGTGGAATTAGTAATGCTCTTGATGGCATTGATACCAGTATTAAGGATGATGAGATTTTGGGGTCGTGATAATGATGATGCCGATGAATTTTCAAGATTGTTATTGTTTATGATCAACCGTACTGATGACTTGTTCTCTTATAAAATCCTTTCAGCTATTGCTAAGCTGATTTTGTTTAACAACTATATTCATGTATAGTCTGATTTCCTGATTCACTGGTATTTTCATCTCTACTTATAGATTGTTGTTATAGAATGATTTCTGCTACAGCTAAGCTGCTTTCATTTTCTCTTGTAAATTATAGTAGTTTTATTATTAAAACGATTTTCCATGATTTTCCTAGTTGTATGTTTTGTCCAAGTTTTTTATTTCCTTCTAAACTGTAACTACATATTTCAATAAATATGAAATGATTAAATACACTAAAAATTCTTTTTAATATTCCCTACTGAAAACAGGGGAAGGGGTCTTACATGCCTGTGGGCCTTATATACCATCAAATAGGTAGTTGTGAAAGACTGACATATGCAAGTTGGGATTAGTTGAGATAAAACATTCAAGAATTAGGACAAATGTTAAAAGACCTTTCTGGAGTATCATTCGCATATGCCAAGCTAGGGTATAAAAGTAAACTTTTGTATAAGAAATATATAATGCATTAAATTTACTCCAGTAAATTACTGATGAAGCTTCCAGTTCACTGATTCATATGGTATCTAGTTATAGGCCAAAAAATGTCAGTATTTAAAATCTTATATAGAGTAGTATGGAAAAGATGCATAGCTTTTAATAGACCATTTCACTTAATGTAAATGGGCAACCATAGAGCAGTACTGTTTACTATTGTAAATAACGTGAGCATTGTAGGGTTGATGAGTATTTCAATAGCTAGCAGTGCAAAGCTCAATCATGCAATAAGGAGGTGTGAAGTCTACCAGGCAGAATTTCTTTAGTAACACCACACAAAGGCAAACTCTCCTGTAGTATTTCAATGAGCTAATGGATTATGGTATACACCATCAACATAGTAATGGCGCTTATTAGTGTTTTACAGCCTTGGTAATTTTCACCAACATTTTATGATTATACATTTTAAATCATCATTATAACTATTCAAACAGCATCATCATCAACATGACCACCCAATACACTGACACAGTCAAATAAACACATGTACAAAAAATAGAGAGCAGCCTTTGATTTCCATGAAAACACATTAACAATAGTTTATACATAAATGAACGTTCACAAGCAAATTACTTGAGTAAAACATTACTGCAAAATCATAACAATAATTACAAAAACTGCAAAAACAATATGTTGGAGGTGTTTTGAGTCATAACAGGGTGTGTGAGAAAAGAAAATGGGTGTGATGTTAATACCTTTCTCTATGAGCATTAGTGCAGGTAAAATAAAACCTTTAGAATTGGAAATCAAATTGGACCACAAACAATTCATTGAAAATTTGCCAACACCATGCATTTAGTACAAATTAAATTGTTGTTAATGATGATGATGATGATGATGATGATGATGAGAGGAGGAGGAGGACAATAGAGATGATTTCTCTTCCCTATGTGCCATACCAAATTTTCAAGAGAAAATGTTAGATATCTTAGTGTTCATGTCCAGATATCAATATGTGTCAAGTCCACTTTCTTTGCAATAATGTTAAGGGTGGCAGGGCAGAGGGGGTGGGAGTGATGATGATAATGAAATGACAAGCTTTTCTGTGAAGAACATACACAATAAACATTTTAGAACTTTGTCTCAAAGCAGACGATGAAGAAATAATGATGAAAATGAGGATAATGATGAAATGGTATATCTTTGTATGGAGAACATATACAATAAGAATTTCAGTGTTTTTTCCTGAAGTTGTAATCATGATAATAAGAAGGAATAGTACACAGATAACGATGACAAAAATATAAATGAAATCTATGATGCCAGTAATGAATACAATAGTGATGACAATGAAGGTGGTGATGATGATAATAACAATATTGCTAATAAACACAAAACTGATATTATTGGAAAGGCAACACCAATTATAATGATGATGATGATGATAAATGATTGCAAGATTGCTTTGAGCTCAATAATGATATTAGATGTGTGGCAAAAATAAATAACACATAACACAAAGACTGCCAAGACACTATAAAAAAAAAAGCGTTTAGTCAGCAGATATTTTAAATGTGGAAAGATATACAGAAACAAAAGATGCTTGGTGAAGTATGTGTATGCATGCATCTGTTTAAATGTAGTCAGTTCTCACAAAGGATAGATATTTATTATACAAAGATAATACAAAGGATATATTTATATTTATACCACATACTACATAATAGAGTCAATTGCTTGTTCTTTTATGATCAAAGGACCCCATCAATGTATGATCAGTCCTACTGACTTCAGAAGAAGGTTGAAAAATGAATCATAAGGGGTCACACTTTGCTGAAGGGTATTAGCAGCTAAAATGAAACAAATAACTTACAACAGGGAATTGAAACAGAGTTGTAGCATTGAATCACCAGGAGCTCAGCTCCTACTTAACAGTGTCTAAAAATGAGTTCTTACAAACATAAAATCAGACAGTTACGTCAATAAATAGTTTGTGCAATAAATGTGAGAAACCAGAGAATTTTGTCTTCACTTATGATTCAGTCGTTTCTATATAATGTGTTAACAAATTATCACTATAACCTATGAGGGAACTTCTACACAGTTGTTCAACCTGCTAAAAATAGCAGCTGTTTTTTTTTTTTTTAAATCACACCCTACCATCTTGAAAAAATAAAAAAGGATATATTGGATAATGAAGCCCGAGATAAATTATGTCTGAAAAGACAGGAACGTCACAGTTAGAATGTTCATAGGTCTGCTCAGAGGCTAAGTGACTCCAAACTATCAATAAATATCATACTTCACCTTCCCGCCAACTGCTAAAGTGACAATAGTTGTCAAAGGGGTTGTCTCCGGTATCGATAGTAGCCAATGCCCTATCTCTCCAAGTCAACATTAGCTAACAGAAATATCTCCTTCATATCAATAATGAGTTTCAACTAACCCTAAGCATACCTCAGATGCACCTCACTATATAATCTACAGTACTATCTTGGTCAATGGAAACCAATGGACCTGTAAAGAGTAGCTAATAGACTTGTCTCTCATATCAAAACTAACCAACAGATCTATCCAACATGGCAATATCTCCAATAATATCAAACTATCCTGTCATGAGAGAAACAAACTGTTTCAATTGTAATTTGTCAAATTTTCCACTAAACCAACCACAAGAAAAGTGGATCTAACAATCACATCACCAACAACAATACCACAAACAACATCAAAATAACAAACCACAACCATGAATTGTGTTTATTCAATCCATAACGATTGTTAATATATGAAAGTGTTTCAATAAACGTGTGCATAGAAAATTCTGTGAACAACAGCAACAACAACAACCATAACAACTACCATAACATCAACAACAATGGCAGATAAGAAAAAAAGTCACCTTTTCTATTTTTCCTGGAAAGCGTTCAAAATAGGGAGAGAGAAAAATAAAAAATAAAAATTTAAAAAAGAAACATTTAAAATATTATCATTACCTCTTAACATCCTGTAGGACATAGTTCCACACACACACTACTGCATCATCAAATTGATATGAATCATGGCACTATATGGTGAAAGTGAAATATTTTGTGTGAAAATACTTCAAGCACCTGTGTTTCTTAACTGTAAATTTCATAATAAATAAGCTAGAAAAATCCCCATTTTTAGGCATTTTCTGCTCAATCATTCAGTAGTCTTCTTTTTATTGCAGTCTTTCACTGCACTACCAAGCACAGCTTTGTGCACTCTGGATGCATGTAATGTTTTGTACTTTCTATTGTATTGAAAGTACTCTATGCCACATTTTGGTTATCTCTATTTCCAGCTCTTTATATTTGGATAATTTCTCAATTTTTTAAAATTATTATTATTATTATTGGCCTTGTGCCTATATTAGAAACAATTACTATTATTATTATTACTGAAACCTCCGTCCTCCAATCCTAACCAACATCATACACATATTTTAATTTCTTGCTTCCTCAATACTCCATTCCCCACCACCTTCAAAACAGAAGGATACATTGGATAATGTAGTCCTTGATACAATGTCTAAAAATAAGATGGGATAGTCATGGCTGGAATGCTTTGAGCTTAGGTGTGCCTGATCAGAGCTGACCTTTCCATCTCCTAATAATTTTTCACAAAAATTCTATACAGAATCCATTTGACTACTGAAATTAATGTGTGTGTGTGTGTGTATGTGTGTACTTTCACAATTCAGTTATACTACATATGGAATATAAATACCACTATAAAATCAGCCATATGTTATGATGATAAACCCATATCAAAAGATACAAAATTCTGTTTTATTTTCAGCCTTGAATTAAATTAAATTTCTTTTTTTTCCCCCATTATTATATTACTTTTTGAAAATCTATTTTTAAAGGTTACAAACATGCCCAAATGTATATTTTGATGTTTGATTTGTTTGGCTTTTTATAAAATGCAATGGTAAATATTCTAATATTACCGATATTTCAAATCGTAGTTAAAAATTAAAATAATAATATAATATACAACTATTAATCCCAGTAAACCTCTACCATCTACTTTATCACATGCATTTTAATTATAGCCTTTTCCATAAGTGACAAAAAATAATGTAATTTCAACTCAGAATCAAAATTGAAGTGATAAGAACATAAAGGGCACACACTATAATCCTGATTAATAATAATAATTGTTTCTAACATAGGCACAAGGCCAACACTCCCAGTACTTGACTGGTACTTTATTTTATCGACCCCTGAAGGATGAAAGGCAAAGTTGATCTCAGCGGGATTTGAACTCAGAGTGCAGTGAGCCAGAATGAATACTGCAAGGCATTCTGTCCGACGCGCTAACGACTCAGCCAATTCTCCACCTGATTAATAATAATAATGTCAACAGGTTAGATAGCAATATAAAGAGAAAAATATAGTTAAAATAAATATTTTAATTAAATATGTAGCACAAAAGCCATGAATTTAAAACGCTGGATGACTGGTCACATGGTAAATTCAATTCTTACTACAGCCACTGTGTCATATCCTGGGGAAGTGAGTATAACTCTGTTTGCTTTGCAGATATATTAACAACCTTTTCACCTGAGTTTGTATGACTGACAAATTGTTTCAGCATAAAATAGCTATGCAGTTGCAAAAGCAATTATTCCAACAATACATAAATATTGACATTTTTAGAGAAAATAGAAAACTATTTCATCCACGTTAATAATTACAAAAAGAAAACAAACAAAAAATAATAATAATAAAAAAATAAATAAACTTACTTCCTAGAAGAGTCTACTTGGTCCGGCTCAAAGTATTTCACATTCCCTACAATGTAAAATGAGGTCTATGAGTGAAAATATTGGGTAGACCAGAAACCTTGAGGCTGAGAATGAACATTTCTGAGGTTTTAAAGTGATATGGATAATTGGAGCAATATTAGAGATATTGAGTTAAGAAATGTTTTAAATTTCATTTGTTCATCTAATACAGAAGGTAGAAGGTCTAAGGTAAAAGTACAGTGTCTATGCATTTTTAGCTCTTCTTAGATTGAGGGTGACTACGAGGTTGGCGTGTTTGACTTAAATTAGGTGGGTCTTGGACTTTAGGATGAGTAGGATGCTGAGTAGGTTTAACACTGTGTTAGTAAAGTTAATTATGCAGGCATTTTGTTGTGACTTTGGATAGGATATTTAATTATACCTGCTTCAATTCACCCTAGCTTTTATGAATATGGACTGGCAAAATACTAGTGCCTGTTATTCAGAAAGAGATTTATTGTTCATCTGCTTAAAGCCATGAAACAGGAGCAAAGCACTAGTCCTTACGATTCCTTTAGGACTTTTGACAAATTTATAAACACATTTTATATTTATAAGAAAAAAAAAACAAGGATATTTTAGAATGAATAGGTTATTGAGTTGGTTTAACAATGTGTTAGGAATGGGGGTGTTGAATATGTGTGTAATATATGGTGGGTGGTATAATGTATAAGAAAGATATTTGTGCTTGAAGCACTGTCTTAGAGGAATGATGGGAGAGAAGACATACATATTAGAGGCATACATGATATAATATAATAGAATTCAATTGAAAATAGTATTGAAATTGCTGATTAAATAACAAAACTTACAACTGGAAAGAGGAAGACAGCAAAACATTAAAATAAGTAAAGGATAACATGAATTTGTTTGAAGAAAAATACATATTTACAATATTTCAAGAAATATTTTCACAAATAGTTTGTGTAAAAGTAGAGATAATCTTTAAATACTACCTGTGATATTATATTTTAAATCTTGAATCTACAAAATTAAAACTAAACTGTGTATTTAGGTGAATATGTCTGGTTAAGTGTACATTTATAAATGTTCTAAATTGAAACCATGTGAGCCTGGTTGCATGAATGTATGTTAGTATTTATATTCCATCACTAGTGCTGCACTGTGTCTTAGCATGAAATTTCATCGTCACAAGCCCAGTCCACCTAGCTGAGATAGAGTTGTGACAGTAACACTGAATAACTGACATGTGTTTCATTGCCGTTCATTGCTACACCTAAATCTTGCCAAACCTCTCATGAGTCAACAACAGGCGTATGGATTTATCTGATTACAAAAAACAAACAAACAAATAAGCAGTTAACTATCTTGAACTACTTGCTTCATAGATAACAGAAGGAAGTTTTATTCTTGTTAGTAGAGATTTGTTATTCTTTTTTCTCCTCATATAGTTCTTTACAAATACAAAATATTGAATATATGTATGCATGTATATAT
>JAOPJM010001738.1:14961825-14973341 GCA_027124095.1 Muusoctopus leioderma
TACATATATATATATATATATATATATATATATATATATATATAGAAAGAGAGAGAGAGAGAGAGAGAGAGAGAGAGGGAGAGAGAGGGGGGGAGAGATAGATAGATAGATAGACAGAAAGATAGGTTATGGGTTCACACTAGTGTGAACTGCAATGAAGCGAAGACAGGACTGTATACTGTTAAACAGAGTGGAATAAAATTTCTTCAAAGCTGATTTTGCTTGTGTCGCTACACGGAGTTTCTAGGTTCCGTTCCACAGGCGACTGGATATCCAAATCTGAAGTCTGCTTTAATACACATCGATCAGGTGGATTGCTTTGGATTAGTTGAGAATTGGAGACGATCCAAGTGAAGCCACTTGGATACAAGTAGATCGTTCGTTAATGAGGGGAGAGAGGAAAAATCGTCAAGAGAAAAGACGAGAGTGAGAAGAGGTAGGGGGGAGGGGGGGCTAGAGTAAAGTAAATAGGGGTGATGCAGACTTAGGGTGAAAGGGGTAGCTAAGAAGAAGCGGGAACGGAGGAGGAGGAAGAGGAGGAGGAGGATGATGATGATGATGATGATGATGATGAAGAAGAAGAAGAATAAGAGGAAGAAGAAGAAGTAGAAGAAGAAGAAGAAGAAGAAGAAGCAGAAGAGGAAGAATGAGGAGGAGGAGGAGGGGAACAACAACAAAACAACAACAACAAGAAAAGAAGATATAAAGAAAGACTAGAAAGAGTGGATAAAGCAAGAAAAGATGTAGAGGAAGAAAAGAAAATAATTTTTCAAAAATTGAAAATATTAAAATATATATAAACATTATATAAATTCGTTTTTGACTGAGCGGTACGGTTACTTTTCTTTAGATGGCGTTGTAATAGTGTTCTGGCGAGTTGTTGATGTATCTCGATGTTTTGTATGATTGAACATGCATTGCCAGGGTCTGTGAGTGCTGGGGTTTGCTGGAGCAAAAACGTTTTACCTGCTGTATGTCCTTTATTTTGTGCATATTTTTTTCGTTGTGTAAATGATACGGGTTATGGTATGCTTGCAGTTTTTGAGGATGCAAAATGCGCTATTTTTCGATTTTTGCCTAAGTTTGTTGTGAATGTTCGTACAGAGATGGGGAACTTAAAAACAGGACTGGAATAACATAACATATCTAATATATAGATTTTAACTGTAGTTGTTTCTTTGTGTTGCCTAAATGTGGTGTCTCTGAGTTCTCTTACAGAATTTGTGTCGTTTTACTTTCTTCGGAGCCAGATTAACCAATTAGTAAGAGTAGTATATTCTACCGTCCCCATATTTTAAAGGGCCTCGTACTAAATGCTTGCAACCTATCAATTCTGATTCAGTGAATCTGCACTTGATCTGTTACTATAGCACTGTACTGTCTGGATCTTTTATAAACGACTGGGTGTTTAAGCTTGATTAATTACTGAGAATACTTCCGAGATCCAATACACTTTAGATTAAACAAATTACAATAATCAAATTAAATTGCAACGGTAAATAGGCAGACTTACTTCATTTCTGTCGGGTGCTAATTAATAGACTTGCCATTCTCTTTCTCTACTTCGATGTATTAAACTCGCCACACAATAATTGAGCTTAATTATTATTTACTCATAAGATCGGTTGAACGAATCAGATTATTACTAATATATTATAGACGCCGTAATGCTAACCATCTTCATTAAATCAAATCAGGATTTTTTTAAACCAGTAAGAAACATTTTATTGTGCACAGTTTCTACTTTAACCCTTAAGCAAAGTTATTGCTCAAATACGTTTAAATTAATATAGTCACATTTTCAACGTTAGACAACAAAAAGAAATCTATATTACTAAAATATATGATTGTATTACTGAGATTACTCTCTGTTGCTACTCTGAGTTTCGCGAGATTGCTTGTGATCAGCGAGCAATGAGATTGCTTGTGATCAGCGAGTAATCTCAGTAATAAAATCATATATCATACTCTACTTTGGTATTGAGTACTATTTCCTCGAGTTTGTAATTCCTAACGAACATATTACTAAAATAATATTGTGTGTTTGTGTCTGTCACAATTTGATATTGACCTTCAAGAATAATTTGAACTCAATCCCCCGTGATATATTTTCGCTATGAAGTGTATAGTATGGGTGGATTCCTAGATATCAAATGATTTACTTTAGTACTTCCTTTGCTAGAATGATACTTTCAATTTATTATATTTACCCTGCACTGTGTATCTGTGTGTGTGAAGTTTATCTTCCGTAGAAATAGTGTAACACATTTCGTATTCATTTCATAGAAATTATAGGACCGATAAATTATAAGCGACTGAGAGTACAAAACTCACCCTTGAATGGGACGTCAGTCCGTCGTAGGGTTAATCCCCTGCTATTGCTGTTGGTACTCATTTTCAACTGAATGGACTAGAGTAACATGAAATGAAGTGCCCTGCCAAGGACACAACGTAATAATCGAACCCACAACCCTACGATCATGAGCACAACACTCTAACCACTAGGCCACGCGCCTTCACTAAACACACACAAATATACACACACACACACACACATACATACATACATACATGTGTGTATATATATATATATATATATATATATCATATCTATTTATTTTCAATAATAATTGTTTCTAATTTAGGCACAAAACAACAATCCCCAGTACTTTATTTTATCGACCCCGGAAGGATGAAGGGCAAAGTTGACTTCGGCGGGATTTGAACTCAGAACCCAGTGAGACAGAAAGAATACCGTAAGGTATTCTGTCCGACACGCTAACGACTCTGCCAATTCGCCACCTAATAATAATAATAATAATAATAATAATAATAATGTGACCCTAATAGGTAAATCAGGGCAAATTTGATAAGATAAAATAGATGATGATATTATAACAAATGAATAGTAGGAGAAAAACAATGTGATTTGCAATGTTTTTCTAGGCAATATATATGTATGTGTAATTTCTGAGTGCACTAGTGTAAAATACAGGAGATTTTAATCCATACACAGGTTTCACACAACACACATTGCACAGGGACAAACTTTGATAATCAGTGGTAGCAAAGAAAGAAGGCAGCTGGTGTTGTGTTCCAACATTATTCCATGATATACAGCAGTGTGCTTGCTTGCAAAATATGCTTGGCTAACATGAAATGAGGGAAGCCAACAAATGTATTCAAGGATTTGGGCAAGGTATGAAAAGGCTACACTTCCTTGGTGAGCCGTAAGAAGGTGAAATGATCTGCAAGTTTTTACTTACCAATAATACTAGTCATCTACAAATATTATTTTACTTTTACCACATATCTGAATATACTTTAGCTTTCTAATATTATAATTATTAAAAAAGAGTGGTAGATTGGCAGAATTATTAGAGCATCAGACAAAATGCCTTGCAATCTTTAGTTACAGTCCTTTACATTCTGAGTTCAAATCCTGCCATGGTCAACTTTGTCTTTCATCCTTCTGGGGTTGATAAAGTACCAGTAAAGTAGTAGAATCAATGTAATTGACCATATTCTTCCCCAGCAATGCAAGAAATCAATATTATTATCATTAAATATGCTCTCATCTCAACTAATCATATAATGTTAATGGCATACACATTTTGTGAGTAGAAAACATAAAATGGCCAATGTCAGATTGCAGTAGTCTATATAAATAAAACAAAGAGAAGTATGTAAAGAATATATATAATTCCCTCCACCCTATCTCAAGCTTACATCACAAATCTGAACTCACTTCGAACTGTCAACACACCACCACATTTAACAGCACCACATTAAAAGTTTCTTCTTTTTCTAATTTTCTACTGATAATCGCAGTTATTCCTCATGAAAGACAAGCTATGTGAAACCCAGGAAAGGATTAAAATCTCCAGCATTACACATAAAGTTGCTTTCACACTCTACACACTTCCACCACATTGTACATTGAGCACTTTTATGTTTTTGTACTAATACAATAAACAAACTACTTTCATATGTATGACAGATTTCAATAGAACAGAAGTGGACATATATCATTACTTATTGACATAAATAGTGAAACACAACACATATGCATACAAGGTACAGTTAAAAGAAGAAATAACAAAGTGTTTTGTCAGCTATATAGCTAAAGGAATTAGTGATTTTGGGTGATAGTTCCACATTTTGGACAAGAATTCTTTCCATTCTTTCCAGTCTTAGTATTCACTAACATGAAAATAAATAAAAATCAAAAGAAAGTTTATTTGTAGCTATTGAGAATAATTAAAATAATAATAATAATAATGTATAAAAAATGATGTTTGTATTGAAAACATCATAAATATTTTTTCCTAAATATTACAATTATTAACTACATTATGTACACTAAAAAAGTTGAATTTATCTTGATTCTAAGATTGTGAAAATTGTTGTTTTTACATCCATAACTATGTTTTATTCAATTGATAACATATTAACAAGTTGTTTCTAAGTCATGACAAGCAATATTAAAACAAGAGAATGAAGTAACAGAATAGAAGACTAGCGAATATCAGACATAGTTCTACATTAAAAAAAATATTGGTAGAGCAATTATATAAATCTGTTATCAACAGATCAATCTGCCAAGATAGCAGAAGTAATGAGACAACATAAATGACCAATAACAACAGCAACATCAATGACAACAATAACAGCAACATTTTGTACTGATATAACATGAACAAGAAACAAGATAGAAATCATAAACAAATACAAAAGAAAATATAAAATATAATAAAACTGAGAACAGAATTATAAATAAATAAATAAATAAATAAATAAATAAATAAACACATTAATTATAAACATATATGTACAAATATATATATAAATACATATATACACATACACACACAAACCTGGAAAATGTTTCATCCTTCATTTACACATATCCTTGTATGGCAAGAAAGACGAAAATAGTCACTGAAACATAAGTACATGTTCTACAACTGTCCTCTGCAAATGAGTCTATATTCCACGTTAGTGTATATTTATTGTGGTTTTTCAAAATTTATTCCAAAGACTATTTTATGTAAAAGACATTAATCCAATGATATAAAGTAAACATATTATAAGATTTGAGATACATTTGCCTTTCTGAAATATTTTAGCTTCACTTAGCAATTGATTTTTTTCTTAAACATCCCAGTAAAGCATGCAGCAATTGAAAATTGGCAATGCTATTCGTTGGAGCTTAATAATTTTTGATTATAGATATTCTTTAACTGATATATATGCTATTGATTTACAGGTGAAATTTCTATATTAATAAATGTATGCAATATGATAAATGACATCTATTCAACAGATATTTTGTTGAATAGTTTTGGGATTGTTGCAAAATAATTTAGATCTAAAAAAAAATTGTCTTAGTAACTATATCCCTAAAATAAACAGCTAAATCAGGGATATAAGTGAGGTTATATTTTGGTTGCTGCATTGGATGTGATATGTAAGGAATTATAGTTAATTCAAAATATAGTTAG
The DNA here is from genome assembly GCA_027124095.1 of Muusoctopus leioderma. Classification (NCBI taxonomy): domain Eukaryota; kingdom Metazoa; phylum Mollusca; class Cephalopoda; order Octopoda; family Octopodidae; genus Muusoctopus; species Muusoctopus leioderma. The sequence continues at coordinate 14,967,330 of JAOPJM010001738.1, forward strand.
ATTTGTGTACGTATATTTGCTGTCATTTAAAATAGAATTATAGGAATGGTTATTATTAAAATTATGTTCAGTCACAAACGTGAAGTAAACTTCTTTTAAGAATCAGTATTTTTTGGTCACTAGCAGAGTTAAGAATGCTAGCTATTCAGAAGGCCCAATTGACTGATTCTGTGAACTGTCTTGGCTACAGCCAACTTTATTGTATGTTATTTGAAATTAAATTATTTTCTCCTTTAAAATAAATTCCTAACTTTGGCACAAGGCCCATATTTCTGGGGGAGGGGTAAATTTACTTCTGTACATCATGGGTACTTCCTTTATTGATTTATAACTAAATACCACCATAAAGCATTTATTTAGTCAAGCACTCTACTATTTTGTATCATTCACTGTGCTTATTCCCTTATATAACATTGAATCTGATTTCATGTACATGACTTTATTCACAAAAAGGGTTGTAGGAAACTAGCATGAAATATAGCAAGATAACAACTATTAGGTAAGCTACTATTATAAAGGTACTGTGTGTGTGTGTGTGTGAGAGAGAGAGAGAGAGAGAGAGATTGCTGTCCTTGAGAGTAATCAGCTGAAATATTTGGGCACTTGCTTAAGGACTTCCCAAGCCTATCACTGTTTTTTTTTGCTAGGTCCCAAAGGACAGAGCTGGAACAGACATTCTAACAATTCCAGAATTCACTGTCCTTATTTATCATCCCTGAAAGGATGAAAGGCAAAGTTGACCTCAGTAGGATTGGAACTCAGAGTGCAGAGAGCTGGAACAAATACTGCAAGGCATTTTATCTGATGCTCTAATGGCTGACAATTCACTGCTTAAAGATATTGAATTAAATGGAAATAGTTTGAGTGGAAAGACCATTAGAATATCGAATACTTGAATAGTCTTAAATTATCTTTCTCTTCACCTATGCATTGATATTGTATATTTTCATTATATATATATTTCATTATATTTGTATCCAAGGCATTTAAAGTGTTGACGATATCTCATGGTGGCAAGGATTACTATGATTCATGATGTAGAAAACACTGCTGAGTAATATTTAATAGATTTGTAATACTTCTGATATTAAATAAACGAAAAGAAAATAACAGGTAAACATCTTCCGTAAAATTTTGTAATCTGAGAAAAAGTATCTAAAAACAGGTAAGTTACCTGTGTTAAATTTGCATGCAAATATGCTTTTTTTAAAACTAGGCAACTGGAAACAGTTCACATGTGCAAAGGATGAGTTTGATATATAATTCCATGCAAACCACAAAGATTACACAACTTGACAATTCCTTATTTTCTTTTAAAGGCTAAACAAAAAACAAATATATTCTTCAACAAAGACATACGAGGACACCAGACAATAAGAAATTGTAACTAAATACAGAAAGAAAAATAAATAAAAGAAACTAAAGAAAAAGAAAAAAATGTAAATTATTTTACCAGAATTACCAACTGATTCAATATACCTTCAGTAATTAACATTATTGTTTTTTCTAATGATTATTATAATACATATATATGTGTTTGTGTGTGTGAATAGCACACACAAACACATATATAGATCGTGGATCCATTTGTCATTTTGAACAAATACACACATGCACACACACACATAGATTGTGGATCCATTTGTAATTATGAAGAAACACATATATATGTGTGTGAGTGTGTGTGTCCATGTGTGTTATTGATGACTACAGCTTGTTTACAAGCAAGGTGAGTATGTGAAAGCCAAGAATGGATGAAAATATTCCAGTATTACAGAAGGATATATTTCCAGACCCTACATATTTCAACCATAAGCATGTAATTATCTCTCTTATGTATTTGTACTAATACTTAAAGAAACTTGTGTGTGTGTTTGTGTGTGTGTGTGTATACAAAATTATACACATATATAGGCACAAACATACACACACACGCATAATTATGTGTGGGTAAACCGGATTATTTCCTCATACCTAAAGGTTTCATGTGGTTGACTGTACTCATCGGTATGACTTAAATATTATTTCAGACACACCAACTAGTACAATTGATTAAACATCAATTGCATGAAACCTTTAGGCATGAAGACATAATCTGGTTTACCAACATATAATTATAACAAAACTCCCCATACCTCTACCACAGGTGTGCTCAATACACACCTGTGTTAGAGTTATGTAATAATGATATATGTGTATATATATATATATATATATATATATAAAAATAAAAGGTAATAACAAAAACTATATATATATATATATATATATATATATACACACATATATAGGGAAATTGTGAAGGGTATTCAGTTGTAATGACCTTCCTTGCTTATATCAAATTAGAGTTCAATTAAATGTCTAATATTACCAAGCCGATTCTGTAAAGAGTTTAATGTACGTCATATTGTTAATGTAGTTAAACAGCTGGAGAGGGACCTAATGTTGGAGATTAGATATCAATTTAAATGATGATAACTGAGATTAGATATCAATTTAAATGATGATAACTGAAAGAGAGAGAGAGATAGGAGAAACGAGTGACCTGAATAAGAATTTTAATGAGAACCATGTTGTTTTGTTTATGATATGTTTAAAACAGTTGATGCATCAATATGATTTGCAGGTGAGCAGAGCAATGGATCCAGAATTATATGAAATAGATACCCCAGTTATGAACTGAAATCCTTATATCTACTGTGAGGGGTTAGATGACAGATGGAGAAAAAAAATCAGAAAAAAATATCAGAAAGGAAATGTTCTACAAAACTGATGATTTAGAACTTCAAAAACAATACCAGATAACAATTAGAGACTTGTAAGTCTGTACTTTAGGAATCCTGTATATTTTTTAGAAAGTAATGAAACCTTAATTGAAAGAGTTAAATTTGAGGTTGAATTTAGGTGATAAAATATGTACTATTTTATCACAGGTAGGTACATTTATATTAAAACTGGATAAATTGGACATAAAGGTTCAAATTGTTTTCCCATTGCATATTTCAGTCATAATATTATATTTATTTATTTGTTATTAAAGAAGAGATAAATAGGAGCTGTGATGTTCACATTTCTCTTAACCACCTTAGTAATGTGCATGAAATGTAACAACTACATTTGATCAAGTTGCAGACTCAGATGACAATGTTTACTTTACATCCTAAAAGTTTCAACTTAAGGTCAAAATTAATTCATTCAATTGACAACATTCTTTAATGCTTAAGGCTGGAATAAATCATCATTTTTAATCTTATAACATCATGGCTGATCATTGCATTCAAATAATCATTCTATTGTCTTTGTTCCAGCATGACAGATCCGAGACATATGCACAGAAAGAATATGAGAATTTATTTACTGTAACCTGAATTAAAAAGTTAAATTCTGACTACTTTGATGTTCTCTTAAAAAATCATTCAGTTTTTACCCATGAACTTGAACTTGTAATTTTGGGTCACATGTTTTATAGAATCTTCCTTTTTCATGAAAATATAATCTGACAAAATTGGATATTTTGGAAAGGAGAAAAATCAAAATGTGTGAATTATTAAATTTTCTTGAGGTATCAAATACAATTTTTTGGTCAATCCATTGCACTGTGAAAGACATACTGCAACAAATAAGTAACAAATCTAAACAAAAAAGAAATATCTATATCTTTTTAATATATATAAATCTTGTTATTGAACCTGCAGTAGCAAAGGATGGATTAGTTGAAACAGACTGCAGCCATGAATTGTGCATCCAGCTATTGAAGAATTGTCTTTTTTTAAGCAGTTTATTAATGAGAGGGTAGCTAAAGTTTTGTCATGAGCTTTGTTTTAGTAATGCAGCAGATGTATTTATGCCAGTTAATGTTGTGCTTTCTTTATTTGGAGACAATATTGACTCAGAATATATAATTTGCTGTGTTTTAGTTGTCTTATCAATTCTGCTTGTACAAACTATGGCCTGGAGGTATTTGAGTGAATAATTAGAAACAACCATCAGGTCCATCGTCATGGGTAGCTATGGGTTCAGACTAGTTTTGGTGTGTTATGTGGAGTGCAATGTGGGAGTCATAGAGTCTAATCAAGTGCTAAAATCAACATCATATAGTTTATTCAGTCATAAAAATTTAATGTACTATTACCACTCACATGGCTTAATCAAGAGGTCAAGATTTAATACAGCCCTGTAGAAATGTTCCTCGCTAATTTATTAGTGGGAAAGAAGTGAAAATAAACCAAAATATGTGCTCTTCATTGATAGATAACTTTAAATGGACAAGCTAATCATATCAACCTAAACATAAGAGATTATATGTAAACTGACATTGCTGAATTTCAATTATAATCACATTTATAACACTTAATTTAAATAACAGAAAACAAAGAAATGTTTTCTACAGTTGTCTTCAGGTACTAAGTCTAATCTTAAGACTAAAGGTGAACTGAATTTTGAAATACATTGTTTATTTAAATGTTTTTTTTTAAATTGTTAGTTGGTATTCTAACAAAATGATATATATAGAAAAATTGGTAGATAGGTAAAAGGAATGTGAAACAGAAGGAGAAAAGAAAGAGGAGGGTAGGGAGAAAAATTAAAGAAATAAAAATAAATCTATCAGAAATAAAAAGATTAATTTTTTATCAAATGCAGAAATACAAAATTTAAAAAACAAATACACAAAAAAAAAATGCAATCCACAGGACAAAACAATGACAAAACAATGAAACAAATTTAAGAAATACACATAAACTAAGTGAGAGAAAGAGAGAGAGAGAGAGAGTAAAAAGTAAAAGTAGGTAGAAAAACTAAGACAGGAGAAAAAGAGGGAAAGATAGGAAGAGAAGAAAGACAATAGAAAGAAGATAAAAATAAAGAAAGTGATGAGAGAGAAAGAAGCTGAAAAAACAAAAGGAAAGATAGAAGAGATGAGAAAAAGTACGAGACAGGAAAGAGAGTAAGAGTTACAGAGAGAAAGGGAGGTAAATAAGAATAGGGAGACAGAGACAGAGAACTGATAGCATATGATTGTATTACTCACTCTTAGTGTCAGGGATACTAGTGGCAGTAGAAGAAACCGCTATCCCTGGGGGTGGAGAAATAATGGATTCAGCGGTGAGTGTAGAAACTAGCAGCATTGAGTGCCAGCTAGTAATAGGACCATGTCAAAAACACCAGTAAATATATACCAACGAGATTGCATGGGATGCCAAATGTTTAGCAGGATGCTGCCCTTAAGTGTTATGAACTTTGTTCCCCAGATTATAATTATCATTACTAATGATTATTATATTTTGTTGTCTTACCATACAACAGTTTTCTTTTGAACTTTTTTTATCTTCATATGGGGTTAAAAGTCACATCCTTTTAGCTACCGTAAAGTATATGTGTTCGAGAGTATGTGTGTATATATGTGTGAATGTGTGCATGTATATATATATATATACACACAGACACACACACACATATACATACATGAGCTCACGTAAAAATTAAGTTCTGTGGTATGTGGTGGGTGTTATAACACATGTGGGAAGCTAACAGGAAGTGGCTGGGCAGTCCATTGTTACATAGCACCAGACAATGTTTTCTCACCCCAGTGACCAGAGGACCATCCAAACTAAAGCCAAACTGAATCTTTCTATGAATCTAACGATATATCTTATGTATTTATTACTATATAAGTACCCAGTGTCCCATAAGTAAGGCAGCATTTAATATATTTGTTTCCTACATTTGCACAAAGCCACACTTTTATAGGAAAGGGGTGCAGTCAATAAATCAACTGCCAGTATTATACCGCTACTTATTTTATCAAACCTAGAGGAATGGAGGATAAAATTTAAGCAAGGGAGATTTGAACAAAGGTTATAAAGAGATATGGCTAAACACTGCAAGGTACTCTATCAAGTCTACCAATTAGAGACCTTTTCTTAATTAGCAATAAACCCCCACTGACTAGACTTGAAACATTTTTATTCCTTCTCCACGAACCATGTTACTAATTATATCAGATTAACTTTG
>JAOPJM010001738.1:15079238-15090843 GCA_027124095.1 Muusoctopus leioderma
TGCTCGGCGGGCCGCATGAAAATGTTAATCGGGCCGCATTTGGCCCGCGGGCCGCGGGTTGGACATCCCTGCCCTAAGCTATAAGGATACCTATTATATTACATTTTTTACTGGAAAATATAAAAGAGTATGATACCAAAACCATAAATTTGTGCAAAGTGAATATAAAAAATAACATTAAGTGTTATACATAAACATATATACACCAAATCAGAAGGAACCCCAAAAAATCTTATCTAAATAAACAAAGACCAACACTTGTAAAAGGATCTTCTACTAAACTGTAACATTTGGTCAGGAAGTAGAAACAGTAAAATACAGTAATTCACACACAAACATAATAGAGAACACAGATATGCTGGCTAGAACCTATAAGAAATACAGATAAACACACTTAAATTTACAGACAAGCATACACACAGACCTCCATACATGCACCCTAACACAGCCTCGTTATGTGCTTAAATAGAGTAAAAGAAATTTCACATGACGTAGGAAATAACTGAAAAAGAAATTAAATTAGCTAAGATACATTTTTAAGCTTCAAACTAATGTATAAAGATCACTGTTAGTTAAAGAAGTAAAACATTTATACAATAATACAATTTATGTCCTGGCTTTAAGTTGAGATAAAAGTGTGATAAATAAGCTTTTGCTTCATGGAAAATATTTAATTTTTAATTTTTTTTGTTGTTTTTGTCTGTATACAATTTAAAATTTTCTTTATATATGAAACAAAGATAAATGTAAGGGTAAGGTGTACTTTTCTGGTGAGAGTCCATTAATTTTTATGAAGATCAATAAAGATTGTATATGTTCAAGTGTTAAGTAGATATTTATTTTAAATGAATAATAAATAAAATAAAATATATATAAATATATAAATATCATAAAATCAAATGAATAAAACAATTAAATAAACAAAAAGGGTATAATACAAAGAGACATTTTAGATATATGAAAAATGAATTTTAAGATAAAGTTTAAATTATTTTGGTTTTTTATTAGTTTGGTGTTGAAGAAAGAGCTGTGCCCATAGCCTTTGCAGGCAATCTGAGACTGGTGAGACTGATGCCATTAACATTGTGCTTCAACTGTTGCAAGTCGTTGGCCGCAGGAAAAAAAGGGGAAGGATTCAGAGAGCCAACGTTATGGGGAGGAAGGACTGGACATAGTGGTCAGTGCAGGGCCTAGGGAGAGGGCACAATATGGGTGATGAGAGGAGGAAAGATGAGTGCGTTGGGAGTGCTTGAATGGAAGGGGTAAGAGAGGCCATTGTTGTAGCAGTAGAAAAGGCAGAGAGGGGAGAGCCCATCTGTGGTCCAGAGGTTGGAGTATGTTTGTGAGCAACTTCATGTCAATCAGTCGAGTGGCCAACCATTGGATGTGGTCTAAGATGTCTATGTATGTAGAAGCAGCACTATCCCAGATGTGGGAGCAGTACTCCATTGTGGGTCTCACCTGAGCTTTGTAGAGGGTGAATAGTTGTTAAGAACTGAAGTATTTTCTGGCGCTGAACAGGAAGGGCTGTTTTTGAGAATCAGTCTTTGCTATGTTGAGAATGTGCATTCATCGTCATTCATGGTGAAGCCTAGCATTTAAAATGATCATGAGGGTTCTAGTTGCATGTGCTTCATGTTTAAGGAGATTGAGATGGGATAATGTTTTCTTGATATGTGCAGTCATTGTGTCCTTGCTGTTGAAAGAGACAAAATTAACATAACTACATTGGAGGATGTTTTTGATGTCTCTCTTCATGGAGTCAGTGCTATGTTGCATGTCAATGATGCTTGGTTGGGAAAGGCTAGGGAGGATTGAAGAGTGGTATTATCTGTGTAGGAGTGGGTACTGTTGGAGGTGAGGGCAAGTAGGTTGTTGATATATTGATATATAGGAGGAAGAGCAAAGGGTTCAAAACTGAACCCTTGGGTACACCAGAGTTGATACAGTGCAGGTCAGAGAGAGCTCTATCAGTTCATGCTGCAATAGTGCGATCTGACAGGAAGCTATCAATCCAAGAGACGAGAGTTAGATGGAGCCCAGATGCAGGCAGTTTTATCAGGATATTTGCATATCAGACATGGTTGAAAGATTTACTGATGTCAAAGGTGCCAACATTGCTTTCACCGAATTGCTCGAGGGTGAGAACCCACTGGTGAATGACATAGGAGAGTAGGTCTCCAGTAGATTTGGCTTTATGAAAGTCAAACAAGGAAGGAGAGAGATTTAAGGTGTTGGAGAAGGTTGCTGTTAATGGCTGTCACCATCACCTTTGAGATATTGGAAGTGAGTGTGATAGGACAGTAGTTGTCAGGGTCAGAAAGGTTGCCCTTCTAGGGAATGGGACACACTGTAGCGTGTAACGAAAGATCGGGATATATCCCTCTAGAAAGAAAGAGATTGAAGAGATAGGTGAGGATAGGGCCTAGCTTTGGGGTGCATGCATTGTTTGACGGTAATGGAAGTGACATCATCAGGGCCAGTGGCCTTGTAAGTTTTAACTGACCGAAGGTACTTTCGCACTTGGCATGTACATGTGAGTGGTGGTGAGCCTAGTGGAGTGGAAAGAGACAGTTCGGGAGCAGATGTACCTAGTGTGTGCAGAGTGGAGTTGGATTCAAAGCAGGCAGCAAATGTGGAGGCTTTCCCCATGGAAATATTGCTCACACAACCATCATGGTTGAGAAGTGGCAGAAAAGTAGATTCCGCAAAGTTGGTAGAGATCCTTTTGGCATGGGACCAAAGAATTGACTGCAGTTTGGGAGGTGGGAGAGCTTTCAAGCTGTGCGATGCATTCTTCACAGTTCGGATGATGATCTTGTTGGAGTTGCAGTGCTGGGTAAAAGAAATCCAGTTTGTAGGGGTGGGTGATTTTCTCCAAGTGTTGTAGGCTGTATTCTTTGCCTGAACTGCTGCAGCGCAACTATGAGTGAACCACTTGGGCTGTGAGTTTCATTTTTGTGTAGGGTGTGGGATGTGGGAGAACATGTCATATAACTATGAAAAATGAATAGGCTTATAATAATGTTTTATGGAAGTGTGTAGATACAGGTCGTTGTTGTTTAGCCCCAGGTCAGCACTGATAAAAAAGATCTATGAACAAATAGATTAAAAAAATAATTGTTTCTAACATAGGCACAAGGCCAACAACCCCAGTACTTGACTGGTACTTTATTTTATTGACCCTGGAAGGATGAAAGAAAAAATTGACATTGGCGGGATTTGAACTCAGAGCGCAGTGAGCCAGAATGAATACTGCAAGGCATTCTGTCCAACGTGCTAACAACTCTGCCAATAAAAAATAATGAGACCAAATCACACTTGCTGAAAAATGAACACTAACTTAACTGTTAGTTTTCATGCAGATAGCATCTCTGAATCATTTATTCTCTCAATTTTCTAACTAGATTAAAGAACCAAAAATCATAATTCCTTATTTCAGTAGCAATGCCTGGTTCAATCCTAAAGGGTAGCTTATGAGATTCAATGCTTTGATTCAATGTTAAGTTATGTTAGCAGAATAAAGCCATAAATACTTTAATGAATATTATGATTCTTAACAAAAAGGTTAGTAAAACAAAAATTAGAATTTCAACATTGACTTGTACAGAGTAAAAAGAAAGCACCTGATAAAATGCCTCAGCTGTCTGACTTCAAGTTAATAGCCATTGTTGGTGTTGGGAGAAAATGGAGGATAGGCAAAGTGAATAAACATGTATTGAATAGAAAGACAGGGAATTCTGAAGATGTGAGGGGGTAAATAGATGAAAGGAACTTTGAGCAAATGAGAAGAAAAGGGAGAGGGGCAAAAATGAAACAAGAAAAGCTTCATCAATAAAAGGTAAGACAAAAGAGGCTGAAGACAAGATGTGAAAGAAGAGAAGGTCGTTTTATTTTTACTGCTTAGTCAAGAGGGAAGCCAGTACCCATCACCCTTTTTTCAGGGCCTCACAGACTGGTAGGAGGGAGGGTGGATGGAGGTGGAGGGAGGAGGAGGGAGGAAGGTATCCTCAGACCAGGGACCTGGCCCAAATGCTTGCAACAGAGTGGACTCCACAAAAGGCACCCAAGGGCCATGTGGTGGTGTTAAACAGGCAACAGGATTAGATCTACCACTCAAATGAGGAAAGTAGAGTCAAGATAAGGAAGAAAGGTGAAGGAGAGTGGTGAAAAAGGAAGAAGTGATGAAATGTGGCCAGAGTAGAGATAATATGCGGAGGAGGGATTGGTGTGATGCCTGAGGAGGAAGGTAAAAACTAAGTGGAAGGAAGGGGTACATTAATGAAGTGTGTCAGTCAGTGGAGGTAAGATGTCTACATAATGGAGGTAAAGGTATTATGAGAAGGAATAGCTGGAAGAGGAAAAGCAAGAGAAGAGGAATAGAAAAAGGATATAGTAGAAGGGTGGAGAAAAGAAAAGCGTAAAACAGAAATTAAGATGGTATAGAGAAAGAATGAAAGGAAAATGATATGGGAGACGTAGGTAGCAAAGTAAAGAATTGTCTGTACTATAGTGAGAAAGAACAAGAGAGAAGTGGGAAGATTGTTAATAATTTAACCAAGCCCTAGTTCAAAAAGCAAACTTCTTTCCCACTGGATATTGTTCAGCAAGAGATTAAACACACACACACACACACACACAAACACACACACAAACACAGAAAAAAGAAGAAATGCAAAACAATATGACCAAATGGAATTAAATAGGTAGAAAAAAACTGACTACTGATCTGGCATAGTAAATTATTCAGCTGTTTCATAATCAAATTAAAAGGAATAAATTAGAAAAATATCCCCAGTTATGATCATCATATGGAATTAACTAACCATGGAGAGATATTTGTAAAATAATTTTAGCGAAAAAATAAATAAATAAAAAACTCTTTTGAATTAAATAAAGGGGAAAAATTTAGAAAATAAATGTAAAATAATTTTTTAAACTATATATTTAAATTATTTATTTTATTTTTATTGTCTATTTCTTTTTTTTTTAGTGGAGTGTTAATTGGAAAACTTTGACAGAAATTTTTTCAATAATTATTTTTATTTTGTGTTCATATTCATTTTTACTTCTTTTATTGTACAAAAATATAGGTTGTTGAAATTTAGCCAAGTTCTATTTCTTTATGAGTTGTAAAGTGTTCATTTGCCAACATCATTTCATACAATTCATGTGTGTGCAATATGCACTTGCACAAGTGTACATGTGTAAATGTGGAAAGGGAGCACAGTTGTAGAGAAGTACACATTCAAGAGGACTTATTAGAGGCACAACTAGCGATTGATTTTCATATATGTGAAGAAAAATAAGAAATAAATATGTTTATTATTGACAGTGTGGCAAACACTTTAAAGTTGGAGTAAGATCCCAGTGAGCCATACCAGCAACTGGATTTCAATTCCTAGTTGAAGCCACTTTACTTATACCACTATTGCTCTTTGGGAAAACATAAAACTCACAATATTAGAAATGTTTCTCAAGTCGTCAAATGTGGGACTAGGGCCATAGATTTAAAATTAGTCTTGCAAAGAACTATATGCATGATCTAGTTTCAGTTGCCAATTCACTTCACACCACCAATGCCCTTAGTTAAGTCATGAAAGCCACAACACTCCATTTGCCTTTTCTTTAAATCTGAAAACATGTACCAAGTCATATATATATATATATATATACACACACACATGCATGCACACACACGCACACACACACACACATGACATACATAGATATGTTAGTAACATTCAACTTCCATTTTGAAGTGCTTTAAGCAGTATGACATCCAACCCAATTCAAAACTATCGCAAATACTTCTTGTTTACTCTCTCTCCTGTTTTCCTAATCATTATGTAGAGAAATTATTATTATTATTAACACTATCATGCCATCATAGACTGAGTCTTTAGATTCACTTGTATCTCATTCCTGTCGATAATGTGTCTTTCCTTCCAGATTTTTTTAACAGAAGTGTAGGGTAAAAACGGATTTTTCTCCCAACATGGGTTGAAATTTATGAATTTCTACTTTAGATTTCCCCCGCCCCCCAAAAAATAGATGTTTTTTAAGTAAAGAGTGAAGAGAAGGAAAAAAGAACAATAAGAAATAGGGAAAAACAGCACAGGAACAAAAAAAAATAACAAAGAACAAGATGGACAAGAAATACTAAACATAAGGCAGGAGAAAGAAAGAAAAGCATTAAAAAAACAAAAATAATAGGATAACAAGAAGGCTTGAAAATCAAAACATTGTAATGCATCTACAAAAACAAAGAAATATATATTTTAATGATCAATATATCAAGATAGAAGTGATTTGCAGTCTGATTGGTAACAGTAGAGCAGGATGTAGGGTATCTCTGGAATTATATCAGCAACCCAATTTCTATTACAAATTGGTACTAAATCACTTCATTTACATCACTAACACCTTATGAGAAGCATGAACATCACAATCTCCCATTTCCTTCCCCATGGCAATCACCATAGAGTAGAGGTAAGCATTGCTAATGCTTCTGGAAGGAACATAAATGCCAGCATTCATATTTCCTCAGAACCTAGGTGAGAAACAATTGTTGTCATGACTCATTAGAAGAAGCCTCATGGGTTGAGAAGGTAAAAGTGTCAACCTTCTCAGACTTACATGAGTTGCAAGTTCATATTTTATCACAGATTACAATGCAATGCATTATGACCTACATAAATCTACTAACTCTTCATGAGTACATTCTAAATGCTAGAGTAGTAATGTGAGTCAATTGATAGAGAACAAGCAAATTCTACAAGGCTAAAACACTGACTTTTACTCTTTTCAGGTTCATAAAATGAATATAATTAATATATGATCACCGATTTAATCAACTAAAACTTAAAACCATTGGTCTTCTGCCTAGTGAAAATGAACCTGAGAGTGGATAGAAGGATGCAGATTACTATATAAAGATGATCAAATTCAACCAAATGTAAAAAGACAACATATTTATCATGGATTCCAGCCCCAGATTTGATCATACATTTCTCAAACATATTCCTGATAGTATCCTTTAATATATATAAAAAGAGATATACAGGTTGTGCAGAGAACAAAATAGAATACAAGGAAATACAAAAATATTAAAAAGAAAAAAAACTACATTTTCAGGGAAATGGTACACATGTTCAACTAGATATATTAAAGAAACGGGTTATCCATTAAAACCACCCTCAGCCACAATGACGACCAAGATGCAGGCACTGACATGACTGCATGCCAGGATCAGGTGGTTCTCATTCATGTTAATCATCACATCCATGATGGCAGTCTTCAACAAGTTCTTGGTATTGTGGGGCCATCAGTTAGTCTCCCTCTTAATGATGCACCAGATGTAGTAGTCCAGGGGTTCAAATCAGGAGAGCTAGGAGGTCACATGTTGGGCGGGGGCCACATAATCACGAAAATTCTCAGCCAGCCACTCCTGGTTTGTGAGAGCCATGTGGGAGGGAGAAGAGTCCTGCTGGAACATGTACAGCCTTCCTTCGGCCACACCCTTGATCCAGGGCTTGACCACTGTGTCCAGCACTTCGATGTAGGCAGTGGCGTTGACCCCAAGGCCCTATGGGAAGAAATGAGGTAGCATGACATGGCTCTCATTGCTCACGATCTCCAGGACCATCACCATGGGTACCTCCATGAAATCTGCATAGAGCCACCTGTTGTTCCTCCTGTTCACCTTCAGGTTCTGCTCGAAGTTCTTCTCATCGGAGGAGAAACAAAACAGGACAGGTTTCTCAGGGTGCCGGAGCTTATTTAGTAAGTGCTTCAACAAGATTACACAGTTCTTCCGGGTCTTGCTGGGCATGAACTGCCCTTTCCTCATCACGTAGGACTTGTACCTGATAGAGGACTGTCACTTGAGCTACTCGGTGATGGCCCTCATCGACTTGCTGGCATTGCTGTTGATGATGTTCTGAACCTGCTAGACGAACTTAGCTGTCCTGACAACGTCTGACCACTAAGAATGTTTCTTTCTCTTGGCCACAGATGACATGTCTCAGCTAGAGGCCGCCAACTTTTTCTTGACCTTGAACACAAAGAACATCACCATGTTCAAGAAGCTGGCAATCTCCGAGTCCCTGTGGCTGGCAGCTAGAGCCAACATTACATTAGATCGTCTTCCATTTATGGCCCACTAAAGTTGTGTTCACAAATACCTGGCACACTGTGTATAGTGTCAGCTGCCATAGCTGGCCTGGTACCAGAAGAAGATGTAAGGGGCATAAGAGACATAACAGTTTTATAGTTAAGCAGCTCTTTTACTACCCATGTGTGTATATAGAATCAAGTACATTGAAATATTAAACCTATTTGTTTATTTTTACGCTAAACAATTACAATATTAAACATTTCAATTTTCAAGTTCACATTGGTTATTAATTATAAAAGCAATAATATGCAACCAATCAAAAAATAATTACAACTGATTAAAATAGAAATTACAAATTTAAAGACTCAGCCAGTTTACATCCTTGAAATTCATCGATTACAATAAGTATACATTAGAATTATTAGACAGTCTATTCATAAATATTCAAATAAATGGGTAGCTCTTGTAAGAGAAGTATCTTTCAGACAACAGAGGTTAGGGTCAATTTCATTACATACATGGTAATTGGTGCATACTTGCCATACTTATTCAACAGAAAATGGTATGTTATGTACTTTTATAAAATGAAGTATTCTTCTAATACCAGGATGTACTAAGGAATTATGTAGTAATTCTAAATTTATAGTAGTAGTAGTAGTAGTAGTAGTAGTAGTAGTAGTAGTAGTAGTAGTAGTAGCAGCAGCAGCAGCAGCAGGACAAATACAGAATAGATGATCACCTGAATGGCTCTCCAAGCCAGGTTTACATTGTATGAGAAAGAGGTAAGTTTGATTCTCCAGCGTATGATTTTATCATTCTTGATTTTTCCGTGGCTTTAATTGACAAGCATGAATAAAATGGACCTTTGATCTGCAACTAAATCAAAATTTTTCATGAGGAAATGTTTCCATTTTCTCACAAATTCTATAATTGCATAAGCTTCTTTTTTGACAATGTGGTAAGAGCTTTTCAGAATTATTTAAGGACCTTCAGAAAAATGCCACAGGTCTACTATCTTGAAATAATCTTGTACCAATAGTTTCATCGGTAGCATCTGTTTCAATAGCAAAAGGCAAATCATCATCGATAGCAGCCACAGCTCTTGTTTAATATAATTTTTAATAGAATTGATACATTTTACAGCATCTTCAGAGGGAAATTAGCACTGATTAACAGCCTAATTTTCCAATAGTAGGAGGAATCCATTTAGCATAGTATGTGAAGAACCCCAGCATCCATAGTAATTCTTTAATATTTTGAGGTATAGATAGCTCTTCCAGGGATTAAAACCATTTTAGATCAGGACGTAATTCTCTGTGTGAGATTAGATAATCTAAGAAGTTAATAGATATTCGATTATATTTACATTTATTTTTGTTTAAGGTCAGATTATTACATCTGACAGATTTAAAGAAATTCAAAAGGTTGTTATCCTGCTCTGATTTTGTTTCACTTCAAACTAAAATATCAACCAAATATGAACAGATATCTTTAAGATTATTTTCGTTGATAAATTCATTGATGACTTACTGAAACACTGATACAAGTAAATTGATACAGACCCCCAGCTACTTGGAAAGCAATGTATGGACTTCCCAGAGGTATTATACCAACTTCATAATAAGCACTTCTTAGATCAATTTTACTATAATGTTTATGTTTAGATATGTCACTGAGCAAATGATCTATACAGAGAACTGGATAAGTGTTAAGCTCTAAAATGCTTGATAGTTTAACAGAAATCTATTACTAGCCTATTCTTACTGAAACTGCCAATAACAACCAAAACCTGCACCTGCTATGGTGAATTACTTGGTTCAACGATACCTTCTCTTAAAAGTTTTGAAATTTCTGAATCTATAAATTCTTTATCTTCCACAATATATCAGTGAGGTTTGGTTGCAGCAGGTTTGCAGTTTAGATTGAGATTTTTGAAAATGTTTAGTAGGTTCTGCAGCTACTTGCAGATGAGTAAGACCATAAAATAAAAAAAGTTCTGATCCATGATAAATTTCTTTATGTAATTTCGAAAAACGTATACCAAGAATAACATCAACACAAAGTTGGGGAAGAACAGAAAGTTCTACATTTTTATATATGCTATTTTCCTTAGATATTTTAGTAATGCGCAATTCATTAATGCATGCTGTTAGTTCAGAATTAGACAATTACCTGTTTGGTATATAGTTCAAGGTTGAGTTGATTAGCTAACATTTGACAAATGAAATTTTCTGATGAGCCTGTATCTATGAGAATTTCAACTACCTTTGTCATTCATTTTTATTGTTATCATAGAAGGTGTAAGGAACCCAGCAGCAGAACATACAGTCAC
This sequence comes from Muusoctopus leioderma, assembly GCA_027124095.1. Classification (NCBI taxonomy): domain Eukaryota; kingdom Metazoa; phylum Mollusca; class Cephalopoda; order Octopoda; family Octopodidae; genus Muusoctopus; species Muusoctopus leioderma. The sequence continues at coordinate 15,089,690 of JAOPJM010001738.1, forward strand.
CAGAGAAATAGATTCAGACTGAAGAACTGAAGAAGATACTTTAGATTGTGGGACAGAAGAAGTGTGGCCACCAGACTGGCAGACAATAGCCCAGTGTCCTACCCTTTTACACTTTCGACAAACAGCAGGTTTACCTGGACATGAGGTATGAGAGTGGAAAATTAAATTGCCACAGAAACAGCACATTCTCCAAGTTTTAGGTTTCATTGTGGCAGATTGTTCAAATTTACCACTTAAACTTTCCTTGTTAGCATCAGAGAGTTACACAGAAGCAACAAGTGTTTGATATGATTCTGCATTAGATTGAGCTGGTTCAAAAGATCTAGCCTTTTGGTTGGCATTATCCAATGTTAAGGCTTTATTCTCTAATAGTCTGGTCCTGATAATGATTGAACATATTTCACGTATAAAAAAATCTCTTATAAATGATGATATATTTTCTTTAGATGTTACAGCTTTAAATTGCAATCATGAGCTAATGCAATTAAATTTTGTAGAAATTCATCTATGTTTTTGTTGACCTTTTGAAATCGAAGACAGAAGGTGGCTGGCATATATTTCATAAGGTAGTTTCCCATAAACTTGTAGCTTTTTTGAAGCATTATCAAAAGTTGTACAATTGTGAATAATGTCTACTACATTAGACCCAATATGCTGGCAAAAAAAGCTCCAGTTTGTTAGGATTCAAGTCAAATTTGATAATTATTAGGAAATACTTGAATCCCTTAATCCATAACTTAAACCATCATGTCCATTTTGATTCAGTAATTAGTAACTTTCAAACTGATTTAACTGAGGTGATAAAGATAGTATCCTTTAATCAATTTAAAAGAGACATATGTCAGCTGCCATAGCTGGCGTGTTACCAGAAGAAGTAAGGGACATAACTGTTTTATAGTTAAGCAGCTCTTATCATAACACACATAATCTTCCAAATCATTTCAGTTTAAAGTGTGTGTATATGTGTATATTTGTGCAAAAAATATGTATGTCAGTGCATATATATGCACACACTTCATACTTAACCCTTTTGATACCAAACCGCCTGAAACCGCCCCAGGTTTTCTGATAGAAAACCACTTTTTAAAATGTTCATATTTATATTAAAACATTCCATCATAATTTTATGTAAGAACATTTCTTAAGATATATTC
>JAOPJM010001738.1:15598955-15610097 GCA_027124095.1 Muusoctopus leioderma
GGACTAAAGTCCACCACCATCTCCGTCCCACCGCTCGCCTCGAACAGTTGAGCAAAGTGCCTCCGGAAAGCCGCACATATCTGTTTGGAATCGGATAGCACGCGCCCATCTCGGTCCGTCAAAATAATAATAATAATGATGATGATGATGATAATAATAATATAAAAATAATAATGACACTTTCTTTATTTGCCACAAGGGCTGAAAGACAAAGAGGGATGGTACAAGGACACGATACAGTGGACGGTACAGGGACAAGATACAATACAATGGTAGTTTACAGATATATCGTGTAAAAAAAAAATAAAAACAATAATTAACAAAAGAAATTCCAACGAAAGAATTATTCCCCAATAGGGGGCGCTACCAAGGGCTACTCGTGGAAACGGAACAAAACCTGGATCACATTTACCACGACGGGCTAGTGCCCTCTCACAGATGTCATCCTCCAGTCTACATGCTCAGAGTAGGCCCGTTCACTCGGGCCATGCATGCTACTCTTACCCACCTTTCAACAAAATAACTGGGAGCGGCATCTCCCTCTGCACCTTCACCTTCCTTTCCGAGTAAAACTTGAAAGGTTGATAAGGGCTGGGCCAAAGAGGAAAGTGTCTGTCTTCAGCTATTTCAGTCTCGTCTGCCTTACAGCCTCTTTCAACATGGCCTCCAGACAGAGGAAAACTGCCTGCCGTTCCTGACAAAAGGAAGGCGGCGGGGCGCTCTTCACGATGGACTCGGCTGATAGCCGGATCGGTTCCACACGCGATAACAGTTGTTCGACAAATTTCCACGGATCAGCAATACTCGGACACTGAACGAGCGCAAGCAGAACGGTTGTGTCGCTCTGCGTACGTTTCGGACAGACTCGGCTGACGGGACTTCCGTGCCTGTAGAGTTTGTCTCGCACTGACAATACTACTAGGCCAGGGATTTCTGGAAATTATCCATGGGCCCCGGACTGAAAGTCCTCCGGAACACACCAGCCAGTGGATTCTTGTCGATGACCAGACTTTCCCCGAGAACGTCGTCACCCTACCCCACCACTAATCCTCTATAGAAGGCCAACGCGGAACTTCCAACAACCGCAACGTCCCACTGGTAGAAAGCTGCGTGCGCCTGACAATATTCCAGATGTCAGGCACCCAGTCTTGGTCTTTGTTTGCGCATTAGCATGGATGCGCATTAGCATGTATGCACATTAGCAGCCACGGCATACATAGTCCTCCGTCTAGCGGATGTTTACAGCAGATGGACCGACTAGCCAGTGGGACGCGTCCCTTCCACAAGAAGTGAAAGAGTAGACGCTCCAATCTGGACAGACGAGAACTGGAGCAATGCACGGGGGTCAGGCGGTAGTATATAATGGAGCCGATATAGGCATCCACCACCTTTGGTCGACCTTTCAAGGATAGTTTTCTCTCACCCCCATTTCTGGGTGAGGTTGGCCACGATGCTCCTCACCTCGTCCGAGTTCCTGTCCACCTGGAAGACCGGACCAAACCAGACCCTAAGCAAGTTAACCGGTCCAACTGTCCAGCTTCCCCCGACGCTGTTGGATGGCATGGACCTGCCTCTCCAGGTGCCGAGCTGTAAGCCCACCGACTTGTTCTGGTTAACCTTTTCTCCTGTCACCGCCTCATATTCCTTAAGAATGGTGCCGAATACCTCGATTTCCGAGGTGTCAGACAACGTTATCGTGACATCGTCCGCATATGCCGACACAGAAATTCTGCATCCTAGTTCCAGTGGGATGCCCCATAACACCCATAGTTTCCGCAGTAGTGGCTCAAGAATCAATACATACAGAAGAGATGAGAGAGGACATCCTCGATGGACCGAGGGCATGATACTGAACCGTTACGATAGGTGGCCATGTACTCTGACCACCGAGCAGATGCCGCTGTACATTGAAGCTATCCAGCCTCTGACAACGGGACAGAAACCGGCTGCCATGGAGAAGAGCTGCCAAGTAACGATAGTCGACCCTATCGAAAGTTTTCGATTGATCCAAATTGATCAGAGACCCCACCGAAGCCAGATTTCTTACCTGTCCTCTCCATGATGTATCGCATGAGGTGGAGGTTGTGGCGTATAGATCTGTTCGGGATTGCACATGGCTGCGCTTCCTCGATCAGAGTGCCGACGACAAGCGCCAACCTCTTTGCTAACACCTTGCCCCAAATCTTAAACTCTGCATTCAGCAGTGTTATGTGCTGAAAATTATCCATGACATCCCCGTTGTTAGCGTCCTTTCTCAGCAGCGCTAGCACTCCTCGGCTAACGTATTTGGGAATTCTCCCATTCTCACGCCAGTTGGAGAATAGACGTCTGCGAGAAGTTACCGAACAAGCCTGGCATGTAAATGTAAAGCTCGTAGGGCAGACCATCCAAACGAAGTTATTTTCCTCTCATACAACTACTTATCGCCTCTTGTATCTCATTCATACATACAAAAAACGGGTCACAAAAGCGTTACAAAAAACATATGGCGATATGCAGATAGTTATATAAAAACGGGAAGGGGGCAATGATATTATACGATATATTGAGACGCATTCATTTTGTTTTTGATTACAAAATAATTATAGGAATATATAAACACAATATAATTAAAAGGGATATAATTTAAAACCAAAAACTAAATAAGGGCATTCCACTCACTCATGCCATGTTGAAACATGTCTATAACTTATTTAAAAAAAAAAAAAAAAAATTCCAACGATACTGGCCACCTTCCGATTCAATGTCCTTTATAATCAGGTACTCAAAATGAACTGTCACAAAGGTGCCCTCGAGAAATTCAGGTGTCGAAGCGGGTAAGAAATGGCCCACGTCCCTCCTGGTAGTTGACGTATAACTGTTCCTAGATTAATAAATTGGTTTTTATTAGCTGTCTATCGTTTGAATGTTCCACATAGTCGAAACCGATATACTCAATTTGCACTTTCTGTTTTCCTTCTTATTCCTGCAGTACGTTAAAATATCAGTCCCTTGTTGGCAACACTGGAATTCATTAATTCCCAGAGCGTTAAGGACTCATCTTCACATATTCTACTCACCTTACCTTGGAATATACTTTTCTTTTTTGGACTCTTTTTCCTTCGTTTAGTCTTTCCACTGCCCTCCTCCGTTTGCCATCACTCTTCACTTGCCATGTCCTCCCATTGGCTACTGGTTGATGTAGCGAGAGGGGAGGACACCTGGTTGCCGGATTCAGACACTGAGGATGGGGCTATTTTTTTCACACTCCACAGATATGCAAATTGTGATGTGAACTTGCTGTTGTTTTTACTGTCTCTGTTTCCGACCATCTCTCTTTCTCTCTCCCATCTACTTTTCCAGATCATCAGATAAGAAAGCCTTCAAGTTGCCCCTACTTCCAGAAGTGTAACAGGTGGGCTCTCTGCCCTGCACCATCAGTATGATTGCTTTTATTTCCACCTCCATGACGGAGCATAGCTCCGGAATGGCCGTTGTCTTCGGGAGTCATTAGGACTTGGATGTCCATACAGGCCCATCCCGACCACATATCGTTTCTAGTAACTTCGGCGCTCACCGATACCCGTATTGTTCTACAACAGGGATGGTGAGACAAGGGTCAATGTCATCACTAAAGTCCTTCACTATGATCTTCGTGCTGCGTCGTCACATGCTTTATGGCACTAACATATTTGGCAGGTGTGTGACACACCAACTCAACTGGCTTTCTCACCCCGTCTTCAGTTTTGAAAAAAATAGCATACGGTCCCATAATTCCTACTCCATCCGATGGAGGATATATGGATCAACACAGTGACCAGGACTACTGCCGGCTGTTGTTTTAATGGTGTAAGGAAAACACCTATGATTTTAGAGATGTAGAGATCAGTGACCTTCTTCTAGCTCACTTTTGGATAACTATCTCCGGTAGTGTGTCGTTTTCTTTGATCACTTGTCTCTGCCAGGTCCTACATATTCAGTTCTTCTTTGTTGCTAACAAAGCTAGTGAAAGGATTGCAGAGAGTGTCCTGTGTGTCATTCAAAACAACATATGCGTTCATTTAACTTGGCATATTTACTTCCTTTGGCAAAATGTGTGTGTTGTTAACAGTGTCCTTCAAATTGTTCCACTTTATATTTTTTAAACGTTAAAATATCATAATGTTTTCGTGTGGGTTTTGCTGTGAAATTAAACTTGTTCTTTTATTTATTCGTTTATTTGTTTATTTATTTATTTATTTATTTATTTATTTATTTATTTAATGCTTGCTCTTTATATATGTAAACTACTTGGACGGAAAACAAATGGTAGAGGTCAATTATCTTTCATTCGGAACAAACTGGAAATTCGGTTTTGGGGAACCCGAAAGTCAAAACAGTCTGTCAAGGCTGTTTTGACTTTGAAAGTCTCTACATCATGTAAGTACTCACACATCATGTGTTTGTAAACTACAGGCGCCGTCCTCACCAGAATTCTGTCGGCTTCCACCTTTGAGAGATGTTTGTCTCAGTCCCCTTCCTTTGTTTCTATGTTTTTGTTGTTTGTTTCACATACTCTATCAATTCAGCGTTCTTGTTTCGTAGATTAATGAAGCTAAGAATTATGCCTGCGTATTGTGATTGCGATTGTAGTTGTGTTGTTGTTGTTGCTGTTGTTGCTACTGCTGCGTTTGTCGTTTCTTTTTCGTTTTTGTTTTTATTGTGGTGGTTGCTGCGGCTGTAATTTTTCCGTTGTTCTTGTTTATATTATGTTTGATACTATTGTTTTTGTTGTAGTTGCTGCTGTTGTTGTCATTGCTGTTTAGCCCCAGGTCAGCCTGTTTGAGCAGACCTATGATCAAAGTCATTCCAGTCGTGACCATCTGTTATTTTTGTATACATATAATTATATTGCTGAATGATGCATTTGTTGGTGTTGTTAGTGGTTCAGGTGTTTTTATTGTTGTTGTTGTTGTTGTTGTTCTTGTTGTTAATATTGTTGTAGTGGTTGTAATGGAGGGTGGGCTGGTTAGCGTGCTCTTTGGCGTCCCGTTGATGTTTCTATTATTGTGTTAAGACGAAGGTCATTGCTTATTTTGTTCTTGACCCTCACAATGACGGTTTGCCATGATCCAGTCATCTGCTCATTCTCCTTATCATCTGACAATAAATCCGAGGAGTCGATGAAATCAGAGAGAAAAGGCAGAGGCTGGTTGATGCATGTGTATGCGTTTGTGTCACCTGAGTTGGTGTCCATGATATTTTTATAGGGAGGGCACTCAAGTAAGTCTTCCTACCTCGATGGTGGTGATATTCCCCTTCGCTATCTTAGTTGTTGTTTTGTTTTTGGCTGCAACCATTGTAGCTATTACTGCTTCTGCTGTTGTTAATGTTATTTTGGCGTTGGTGGCAAGGTGGTTTTTACTCTCTTTTGTCTGAATGTAGAAATCGTTCTGGTTGTTGGTGCTACCACTTGTGTAACTCCCTGGCCCTCCTGCTCTCGATCACAACCTTTATCGCATCTTCACTCTTAAAACGAATGAGGGCAGTAACCTTCAGAATGTCCTAAGGTATGAGCAGCATCTGCACCTCGGTTTTGAACTGGGATAAGTTCTTGTGGGAGTTTGGCCTCAAGGGTACCACCTACACATGCTCTTCGAATATCATTATGAAAAAATTTATATGTATGTTAGGCAACGCCTTAATGAGTGTCATCTTAGTTACTCGCCACCCCCATATAGAATGGTAGTTATAAATACTTTTCGGGGTAAGAGAAAATGGAGAGCCTCTACATGGTCCCTTGGTCTGCTAGAAGTAGCATCAAAATATATCTAAAATAATAACCTACATTGTTACAGAAAACACGTCGGATAATGTAGTTCTGTGTTTCCTGCACATATAATAAATATGGGGTGGCCACGGCTGGAATGCATTTGATCATAGGTCTGCTCGGGCAGAGCTAACCTGGAGGGAGCAAAATAACAACTTCTCGGAGGAGCGTGTTTGTCTGGCTATTTTCTGATCTTCCACTCTGTTGAGGCATAAGGCTATGATCGTCCTATATTGCCTCCCTTTCCCTACGTGGCATATATAACTCCGCACATCCTTCATGTAGCTTTCTCCCTGCACTGGAGTAGGGTTGCTAAATATCCTGGGTTTTCTGTCCACACATATGTACTGAATAATCCGTTTTTTTTCTCCATATTTGCTTCTGGCAAAGCGAGCATGCCAGATCGGAAAATGCGGGCCTCATGCTTTTGTCAGAAGACGTCTTTATTTACAATTGAGTGCTCCCCAAAACAGTGTAGCTTTAGCGTACGGCATTGCTTTTTATGGTGTTGGAAATGGCGGTAGAAACGGTGGTGGAAAAAGTTGTTCCTTTTGGTCGTAATGGTGGAGTTGCTGCTGCTGTTGGTAGCTGATCTAGCAGTCAACTCCATTGTTTGGCATGCGTTCATATCAGCGCTGCTGGTGATGATGGTGGTGGTAGTGGAAATGTTGCTTTTATTCTTGTTGCTGCTATTGCTGCTTGACACTTTAGTGTTATTGTTGTTGCTTTCGTGACCGACGGGTGGAGGACGATGACTACGTTAGTGGTTTCGCAGTTGTTAATATTTTTTATTCGAATTTTGAACAGAGGTGGGAAGGTCACTTTCAAGAAAATAAAGTAGAGTTACCTCTCCATTATCTCATCCTCCTTCCTTCTATCTTTTTCACTATCCTCTCTTCGAAGTTGCATGGCACCATTTGTTCTTTTGATTGATTTTGAGAATAATTCGTAAACAGTTCAGTTTTAAATGGGCTCGGTCCATTTCACTGGCACTATTTTATTGAGCCTGCAAGGATGATAGGCAAATTTAACTCCGGCAGGATTTGAGTTCCGAACGTAAAAGTATGTAACTAAATGACGTAAGTGAATATCTACTATAAATACTTCGTTTTTGTATTTATTTTGCAAGATGTTTTATGTGAAGCTGTGAGGTTGTAACCGAAATTGTTGTATTTTGGGTGGATAATTTTACCAATACAATTAAAACGGCTTGTCTGGCATTTTCTGCCGCACTACTGTGGCCTTCTCAATCACTGTTAAATCTCAAACTGATTTTTTCTGTTTCTTGTATTTGTTATGTTGTCAAGCTTGTGTGTTTGTTGTCTTGTTACTGTTTTGTTTCCATTGTGTACATGTTTTGTTTATTTACTAGGTCCAACATAAGAATGTACGTGTGTGTGTGTATGTATGTTTTTGTGCATGTATATGGTTTGTATCCACCACCACAAGAACGAAGATAAAATAAGATAAAAATTAAAATTTAAATCATCCAAACTCAACCACCACACACGCACACCCGCAAACAAACCACAAACACACACAAACCACAAACACACACAAACTACAAACACACACAAATCACAAACACTCACACATACATATAAACCATATCCATGCACACAGGCATACACACACACACACACGCACAACACACAAACTATATATACACATACGCACACACGTTCTTATGTTGGTACCGACAAAAACTAAAACAAGTAAATATAAAAATGGACTCATGGAAACAAAACAGCATAAAGACAACAAACACACTTGTTTGACAACAGATGAATGGCGCTTGACATCATAAAAAACACAGGAAACAAAAAATCAGTTGGAGATTGAACTGCCATTGAGAAGGCTACAGTAGTATGGCGAAAAGGTTCTGACGCACTGATTAGTAAGTTAACAAAAATAAAGTAGTGGACTACAGTCTGTTTGTATTTTATTGGCAAAATGACACCCCCAAAGTACAACAATAACAACTTACTGTCTTAGAAAAGGAAGGAATCGTTGTGTCTAAAAGAACACGTGATGTTCACGGTTGGAACGTGCTGAATCATAGGCCTCTTCGATCATGGATGACCAGGGGTTAAACAAAGACATCATTATCACCGTTTTGATGTCTGTTTTATTTTACTAAGCTGGCATGTTTTGGGCAGGTCTGCCGTACAATAGATCGCCACTTGTCTCGTTCTTTTGTCAGCTTAAATGTGACTACTAGCATTCTAAAGATCTGTCATTTTCGAAATAAAAAATAACATAAAACAAAATAAAAACAACAAAATCAATAACGGAAACAAATACTCAAGGGTAACTTTCAATAAAAAATGTTTTAATGAGACACAGTGATTGTTAGTTGGAGGTACTGAACTACGAACCATAAATTACGTGTCGAATTCTTGCTATAGCCATTATGTTGTGTCCCTAGACAAAATCGGACAGTATTATTTTCTGTTTTTCATTTTCAATCAAGTATATTTCCCCAAAGTAGTATCCTACTCAACACATTAGATAGTTCATTTCCTTTTGGCACACGAATATACCTTAGCCGTAGGAGGAAAAAATCTTTTTACTGACTTAACTTTGGGGAAAGCAAATCACCACAGGTCTCTTAGAATTCGAGTGATTATATTTTACTACATTCTCTGTCTGCCAAGCTTAATAATAGGTGGCACTCCAATTTCATAGTTCAGATTGATAGTGGAAAGAAGATATATATCTAACTGTGTTATGTCGACAGTGTAAAGATGAAATATTAACAAAACAATAGTAAATAGCTAGCTTTGTTGCAAACAACAAGCATTTCATGTAATAACGTAAACACAAATACTTCTATGTCTTTTGATAAATTCTCGTGACCTCAAGCTAATAAAGGAGCCACTACGTCAATGAATCTCAACTAGGGGTAAAAACTGCTCCCTGGAGGTAAACATGTACATAGTAGGGGTTAAGTATGACATACGCAATCGTACCTTATTATATAATCTACGAAGTTTAATAAGAATATTTTTTAAATGAACATCTTTTTATAGAGAGGGGTCATACACATAGTATATAACATCACAGAGGGTATAACGAAAACGTGACAAATTGTGATGCTTGCTATATATAAACTATTATTTAATCTATATTTTTGCATGGGTGTAAGGAGAAAAGTAGCGAAATGCATCAAGCTGAGCGAGTAAATGGCAGAGGAAATGTTGAGAATCCCTACTCTGCATGGTCACTCGTTGATCATAGGTCTGCTGAGCCAGAGATGATCTGGGGCTAAAAAATAACAATTTCTTCTAACCTTGGGTTGTAAATGGTTGCATGAGATGCGTACCTTATTTGATGAATTCAGCTGAACAAGCATTCCTACATGATTTCGAGCTATTAACCCTAACTTAAGAGATGAAAGAGTTTTTTCAATATCTACATCTACATCTACATAAGGGCGGTGGATTAGCAGAATTCGTATAGTGACGGAATAAATGCTACGCGGTTTTTAGTTACACCTGTCTGCATTCTGAGTTCAAACCCTACCGATGTCGACTCTCTCTTTCATCTCTCCAGAGTCAATAAAATATGTACCAGTGAAGTATTTGGATCGATATAATCGACTATACATTTTCTCCTGAATAAAAACAAACAAAACCAATAAAATGTGGGCTTGTGCTATAGTTAGAAATCAATATTTACATTTATATATAAATCTGAGTTTAATAGTCGGAAAATTATAATCTTATGTACAACAACTTGTATCATATATTTAGTCACAGGACCAATTCACCCCTTCAGTTGTTGTGTTTGATGTAAAGGGTAGAAAAAAAATGACAACATTTTTTAAAAATCATTCATATGCAAATAATCAATTATTTAAACAACACATTTCTAAGAAGATACTAAATATATGCAGTACTGAATTTAATTAAAACCAAAATAATCGACATTTTGGTGGGAAAATAAATTTACAAATTTAAGAGAGAGAAAATGATATTAATTAAAAGTGAAAAATAGGCACAATACTAGGTTAAATAAAGTATGGCCACAGTTTTCTCTCATGACAAACACATTCCACTTTCACCCAACCATTTTTGTTGTTGTTATTGTTTAGCCCAAAGTCAGCGCTGATCCACTAGATTTATAATCAAAGGAGTTCCAGCCATGATCATTTCATCTTTACTTCAGGCGTAGTTTGTCGCTGACTACATTATGTCCTTTCTTTATTAAGACGGCAGAGTAGGATTTGAAGGTTATTTGGCAGCTATTTATAGCAGATAGAACGGCCGAGTAGATGTTCCCACTTTGGCACAAACAGTTATGGGTTTAGCAGTACGAACAGCAATCAAGCTGTAAAAATAGCTCCCCCATGACGCAGGTGGAAGTGAACGCGAAATAAAAAATATATATACAACAACTTACGGATAAGTAGTGCCCTTGCATGACTGTAGTGACCTGGCCAAAACTAATTAGAGAAACAAAAATATTAAAAATTCAATGTAAAAAAACGAATAGCAACAGTTGAAAAACCGTAAAAAGGTTTAATTTCTCAATTCAACGATCATGAAATGATTTCGTTAATGATTTTACATGCATTTGCTATGTTAGCATGGCATTGATAAATCGAAATAAATATTGATATTTCGATTAGATATATTTTTGGGGAAGATGAGAAACCTCTATGCCTTGAGACTAGAGAATTAGCCCCTTCTAAACCAACACTTTGTGTATATCTATATATTTATAAGTTTAATATATTAACTGCCATTTATACATATGATAGTAAGCTAGCACAAATGAATGTCAGTAATCAATCCTTAGGTATTCGACAGTTCTAATTAAATAAAATGTAATACACATTTATAATTGGTTCTAATATAAGCAAAAGATCAGACATTTGGGGAATGGGTAAGTCGATTATATCGACCAAGTACTGGACTGATACATTGTTTATCGACCTCAGAAGGAATTTGAACTCAGACCGTAAAGAACAGGAACACAATTTATAGTCAAAAGGCCGACAGATGTTAGATATTTACAAAGATAAACTACAAAAACAGTGTGTTATGGAATATGATAAATGGGAACAACAATAAATAAATGAATTATACAAAATATATACAACAGTTTTACACACACACACATATATATATATATATATATATATAAAAGTGTGAACGGGAGTGAACTGCGTTGCGCTTGGTATATATGTAGGTAACGAAAATAAACACAGAAAAAACACAGGAAAAAGTACTTTTTGGCACCACTATAAGTCTATCATCAGCCACTATAAAAGATCTTAAACGGTGTCAGTGCTTGGAATAGTGGTACCGTTTCTATTAAGATCAGTACTCGCAACGATAACAAATATT
>JAOPJM010001738.1:15682958-15696525 GCA_027124095.1 Muusoctopus leioderma
ATATAAACATACATATCTCTGACTGTATAGGTATCAATATGCATTCAATTTTCTGTGTATATATGTGTGTGTAAGACCCAGCAGTCTTATGCAAACATGTATGTCAAGTATGTTTTACTTTAGTGTTTCATTTGTGTTATATTCTTTTCTTCCTACTTTTCTTTCTATGCAACACACACAGAACACAGAGGAGGTCAATGAAATCAATAGTTGTTCAATGTGCTATCGAAACAAATTGATTTAATCACATTGATGTTGTTTTGTTTTTGGGTTATTTTACCGCTTGTCATGGATGATAGTTTGACTAGAATATAACAGGAAAATATGGCCTTTGAGAACCTTTATATCCGAATGTATTTGATCAAGATAGATTATATTGTAGTTCATGTTATTTGCTTTCTCCTGTAACTTACCGTTTGACATTGTGGAAGTATGTAAATTGACATTCTTCTATCATAATCCGATTACATGAAATGGATTTACTTGGCTGACACTATCTCTTTGTCGTTCTTCTCAACATCGCTAAAAATTTTGTTGTACGCAAGATGGAATATCTATATTAACTGTTGTATATCATTTGTGTAGTATGTTCTGGGGTTATTGCTGCTGTTGATATAATTTAGCCCCCAATTCAGCCATGAACACACAGTTCTAAGATCAAAATCATTCTAGTCCTGATAATCTCGTCTATTTTCCAAATATAATATTTCTGACTATATCATCCAATCTGTCCGTCCTCTTTTATACATTAGAGTGTCATTTCGGTGAGATTAAGCTGCCATTTCTTGTTGATCGAGCGACCACAAAGAGTCACACTCTTTGATTTGTATCCCCTGATCTTGTGTCATATATTGTAATATATGATAATATATATTAGTGATATATTTATTCGAAATGAAGGTGAGTTTGAATGTAAAGCGTACCTTTATATTTTTCCCAAGGATAATTACTACGATTAATGTAATGGCTTTATCAGGAAATTGGATTCGCCTGTCTGTGAGAATATCACTTAATAATCCACAAAATGTATATGCACTGGTTCTAGTTTTGATATATGATTATGAATGCAACACAAGTTGAGCGACAGTAGTATTGTAACTCAGAATGTAAAGTAAACTGAAACCAAATGAAATTATGCATTTGGTCCGTTTTCTTACTGTTTCTAAAAAATTGTTAGCTGAAAGGTTTTCTTTCAGTTACAATATAGATGTGTTCATTTTGCTGAATTTGTATTTTAGTTTGAAAGCTATTTAGCATTATATGAAAGGAATGATAGAATAAATAAAACATTAAAATGTATAGCCCACAATATGCATATATTAACATATCGTTGACGGCAATCCTTCGTGGTTGACAGTGATTACCTACCAGATTTAATTTTTATGAACTCGCATTAGATTATGTAGCCCAATTCGAGGTAGAAATTTCGTTGCAAACCTAACATTTCTTGCCTCAAGGTAAAAACATCGCTGTGTTGATTGCTTCCTGCTGCTTTCTAGGCTGAGTTTGTCGTTGAAGTGTTTGGTTCGTGCTGTATTGAAGTGCTGCTCTCCATCATAAGTTGTCTGTCTCCATTAGTGTTCGTTAATCTGCAACGATTAACACTACTACATATTAATACCACATTTTTTTCAAATTTCATATAAGTACGTCTTCGAACCGAATACTGTCTCCACCTTGCCTGCACTTTCTTTCATTTGGCCTTGATTAAAAGTGTTGTTTTGGCAACCGATGATCTGTCATCCACACGACATTGTCAGCCAATCGAAGCTGATGTCGCGTAATTATGCTTTCAATACAGAATATATTGGCTTGCTCGTGTATAGTGATAATCAGCCGTCTGTTCTGTTACTGGATGTAAGGATTTTTCTCAGACATCACTGGTGGTATATTTTCATGTTTGTATGATGTCGCCCATAACTCTCCTAGGTTTCATAGCTGTATATGAGTCCAGGTATGACTACTGTCGTATGCACTAAAGTTTGTTTTTTGTCTCAGATAATGATCGTCATATACCCATCTTCTCAGACAAAATAAGGTTGCCCGTGCATATATGTTTCGAAGTTGGATCTCTTCATCAATATCTATGTTCTGTGATTGGTGACTACACAGATACCGGAACGGCTACATATTTGCCAACACCTGTTCATGTACCCAAATGACTGGACCAGGTTTATTGTTGCTGTGTGCTTGCTGGTGCAAGGCCTTTATTTTACTTATGTTAAGGGTTAGACCCATGCTCTAATATGACTCAGCGATAATGTCGGTAGTTGTCCATAGTTATTCTGCGGAAGTCGCAATAATTGTGGCATTATCTGCAAACTGAATTTGAGTCACCGATGTGTGCCATGGTGTCTGCCATGGATAAATAGCTTTCCATCTGTGAGGTGTGAGAGCTTGACGTCAGGCATGAGTTTGTCTATAGTGAACTAATGCATAGCTGAGAGTTGTAAGATCAATTACACATCCTTGCTTAACTTCTGCCAAAATGATCTGCTCTCGAAGACGAACAACCCACTTCGGCTCTCATTTTAGCGTAAAAAAGACACGTGATTGTGAGGATGTTTCGTTGGCAGCCAAGTTTGAGTTGCACGTTCAACAGAACTTCATAATTTACAGAAGCAAATGACTTGGTGAGGTCAAAGAAAGTCACGTGTAATGATGTGTGTTGCTCATGGTATTTTTTCTGTAGCTAGCGATCACAGAACCTCATATCAATAATTCCTGTGTAAGGAGGAAAACCAGTTTACGATTCGTGTAGGTGAGTCTCCGTTTGTGGGATTCTGGCCAGAATGTTTCCAGCAGTTGCCACAAGGGTAATTTCACTGTAGTCAATACAATCTGATTTGTCTCCCTTTTTGAAGATGGGAATGACGGTAGCATCTGTGATATCAGATGTTATTTCGTCTCACGTCCAGATTAGTAGAAACAGTGCATGAAGCATTGCTGTTAGTACTTCAATCCCTAGTTTATATATCACAGCCAGAATCTCGTTTGCAATGTCAGGTGGTGCAGCTAAGTTGTTCATCATTGGTATCTGTGCGATGTTATCCGGAGATAATGATTAAGTACGTTTTCTAAATGTTCTTTCCATCGGTTGTTTACATCTGCTTTTCATTTACACGTTTTGTACTGTCTTTAACATATATCGATATGGCGGTGGACGAAACACCTTCTAAATTTTGATTATCCCCCTTTAGGTCCTTATTTTAAATTTCGTTCAGAGCAACTTTGTTTTCACCATTCTGTGCTCGATAATATTAGTAGCAGTCTACGCTAGAAATAGGGAGTATCTACTTCATTATTCGACATGCTATACATAGTAGCCAAATCACCCACGAATCAAATTCTTCCGTCTCAAATAAGGAACAGTGGCGTTAAGCATTACATACCTACATATCCCTAAGAAGAGGAGGTAGTAGCAACCGGAATGTCGGTGATAATAAGGCACATCGTTTGAGCTATACCTACGGTTAAAAAACAACAAAAACATCTATTGGCGTTGATATATATCCTTAAATACTTCGCGTCATCATGGCAATAGGCTAATGACAGAAACCATTCAAAGATTGACCCAACGAGGAAGCGTATTTGTCATCGTTCGATTTGCTAGAAATAGTAACAACTCTGCCATAAATCCCACTCTATTATCTTATACAAAGGAAGTACTCATTAGATAACGTTGTCTAAGACTGAGTTGTCTCGGATGGAATGCCATCAATCATAGGGCTCCTTAAACCATAACAATATCATCAGAGTAACAGCCATTAAAATAACACAATGATATTAACTGTATATATTGAAATGTAAATCAATAGATCAGTAACACAAGTTGTCAGATTTATATTCAAGATTTGTTGTTTAGCCCCATGTTAGCCCGAGCGAGTAGACCTATGAAAACAGGCACGGCAGCCTTGATCTTTCTGGGTTTTTTTGTATGCATATCGGGGACTACATATACAATGCATTCTTTATTTATGTTAGTGGGTTGAAATTTGAGGGAAATTTGGTTGCTATTTCTGGCATACACACATCCGTTTAGATGTTTCTTTTGTCAAGTCTAAAATGTGAGAATGTCTAGACAACAATTGTTCTCAAATACTTTAGCTTATTACTTAAACATGGCTACGTTATTGAAAACCCGATTCAACGGCAAATAGAAGCGTCGTGGTGGCGTGGTATCTCTGTTAATACTATAGTGCATCTAACTACATTAGTATGAAAGAGAGGCATATGACCACTATTTATCTTTCAGAGACTAGATAATAGAAAAATTGCATTTTTATAGTATCGTGATTTATAAAAGTACCTCGGACACGGTACTAGTGCAGGAATACAAGAATAGACGAGCCAACAAAGGACCATATACAACACACCCTACCTTCTCATACAACACACCCTACCTTCTTAAAAACAGCGGAGCATATTGGATAATGTAGTTCTAGATATACTATATCTGAAAATAAACTGGATGATCGGGACAGGAACTCTTTTGACGATAGCTCTGCTCGACCATTACTACTACTTAGAAAATAAAGTCTATCTGGGGAGACACTGAGCAAAACATACATACACATGTACGTGTATGTTTATTTTGCTGGTGTGTATTTCCTATTGTACGTTAAACATCTGCATTTCAGTTACAGATGAACTTTCAGATAATACTATGATCCACGGAACTGGGGAAAGAAATTGTCGATTGAAACACCATTATAGAGAAATCGTGTATTTTTGTATCATTAAAGCGACATTCCATTTTCCTTCATCTACTGTTTTACATCTAGTATATATTTATTAATTGTTCACTACACACATTTCCAGTTAAATTTTAGTATTCTCTATTGTATTTATGTGAAGCCATGTGTCTCAGTGGTAACAATTATGGACTTATGATTGTAAGGTCAAGAGTACAATTCCTGAACCAGACAGCGGCGTGTGTCCTTGAGCAAGGCTCTTAATGTCACGTTTCTCTAGTCCATTCACCTGATAATAAGTGCCAGCCGGAGCTAGGTGTTAAGCCTGCTACAGAGCCTTGTACTGTCAACCCCATAAGCCTGTAAAAGTTTTCGTGTAAACGTTTTTATTGTATTTTCGAAAATAATAGTCTTTCTTCTTCCATTATCAGTATAAATCTCAACCGTAAAGCGTAGAGTGAAGGTCGAAATCTAGTGAAAGTTAAGTAATATATATGTTTTCTTCTTTCCATCATCTGTAAACGCACATTTCCATATCCTTATATCTCATTGGTATAGTAAATGGGCACTTTTATTATATTTTAGTAAATATAAGTCAAAATAAAATCTTTCTAAATTATACTAAAACCATAAATGTATGGGAAAACTGATCAAATAGAGGATCAATCAGCGATCCCTTCGTCCACGAAGATGGATTTAGTTAGTTACATTTAAATGTTTTGCGTTGGTGAGGACACATTTAAAGTTTACTGAACTCGTTCAGTCCATCCAATGTTGAGAAAAAATACCCTTTATATAAATACAATACAGAATAATAAACTTTAACTGAATTCGAAATTTCATCCTATATTTTGCATTGGATAATATATATATTAACAGAGTCGTTAGTGCATCGGATAGAATGCCTTGCGGTATTTCTTCTAAATCACAGAAATCTGATTTCAAATCCCGCCGAGGTCAACTTTGCCTTTCAACCTTTTGGGGTAGATATATAAAGTACCCATCCAGAG
Organism: Muusoctopus leioderma; assembly: GCA_027124095.1. Lineage (NCBI taxonomy): Eukaryota > Metazoa > Mollusca > Cephalopoda > Octopoda > Octopodidae > Muusoctopus > Muusoctopus leioderma. The sequence continues at coordinate 15,688,663 of JAOPJM010001738.1, forward strand.
CGGTGGACTGGCGGAATCGGTAGAGTGTCGGACGTGATTCATTAGTTTGTATTACTTCCGGTGTTTTGTGTTCTGAATTCAAATTTCGCCGTGACCTACCTGGGTGGTGGACATAATCCGTCGTCCAGTTTAACACCTCCAACATGCCGTTGCGTATCTTTAGCGGTGTTCAGCATGTAGAAAGCATTCCTAACTACCTCCCACCAGTCTCGGAGACCATGAAAAAGGGTTATGGGCGCGGGTCTCCCTCCTGATTAAGCGTTAACAAATGTTTACGAGATGGAAATGTGTAGGAGGAACACAATTTACTGTCACATGAATTACACAAAAAATATTGCTTTTATCATAGGAACAGTTAAAACACATTCTCAGTCATGAAATAAAAGTACAAAGACATTCATCACTATATCTGACAACACGACTTTTAGCTGGTGGTCCGAGATGGTACCTGGCCTCGCTACATGGTATAATAATTGCACTACCCAACAGATGATAATCTCATGATAGATTCTCTGTCGTTTTCGACGATGTGTGTTCTATTTCTCGATCAACGAAACGGCCTACTCATTGAATTAACGTGTAAGCGGCTGAGCATTCCACAGACACGTGTACTCTTAACGTAATCTACAGGTAGAATCAGCGTGATATAGTATGACACGGCTGAACCTTTGAATTACAGATACAAACCATCCGACGGGCTTCCACAAAGTTTCGTCTACCCACTTTAGGTTATGACAAAGACACTTGCCCAATATGCCATGCTGTGGGATCGAACCCGGGACCTCGTAATTGCGAAACTAGCGTCTTACGCATTCGGTGATGCTGCATCCATATTTATTAGTCCCATACTTACAAAGAAAACCTCACCAGTTTGAATGAACTTCAACTGTTAAAATACATTATATGCAAAAGAAAATTGGATATATTACATAAATAAGTGAGAGACATTTCTTTAAGGTGGGAAACCTACTGTTTCTGAATTTACTTTGGAATATCTGTGTTCAAATTATATGTGCCATATTGCAATAGTTTTGTAGAATCACAGATCTCACTGATAACCTGGGTGTTTTCTAATTCAAATGGACTATCATGAGTAAACAATAGATCCGAGAATGTTTACTCCTATAGATTTACATATTTATACACTCTGTTGTTTCTTTTAGATACATAATAGCGTAACAGAGACAACCACTAAACCTACATGATTAATGGAGTCGGGATCAATGTTTTCTTGGTATCATTCCTATGTTTTCTGTGTTTTTCTTGGATATGGCTGGCTCAATGGGGAGACCATAGCCACAGTTCTACACTTAAACCTAAAGGTACACTGACTTTAACGATATTACTGTTCAGATGGGAACATAGATTTCGTGTATGATATAACGGTATAAAAAAGTCCTAACAACTGAAAGCAGATAAATATGACTAACGTCTATCGTAATCAGTTATCTTATTCTTGTTAGCGTACAGGGACACAGTGACAGTCCCTTTATATTGTTGTAACTTAGTTTTGGACAACAATATTGCGGGGAACAAATATGTGCTTCATAGTAATCTCAATAGCACAACAGTTATGTTAATGTAATGCACAATGCTTGTAAAATGCTGAACCTTGAGCATTGACAGACTGCATATTCTCTATGAAATATTTGACTTTATTAACTGATGGAGGATCGATTAAGTGTTGATGGACTGGTCTAACTATAAGTGCTAAATAATAACGATTACGACAAAATGTTTTTATTTTTATGTTTAATGCTACCAAATTTCTGTCAATAGTTTTAGGATAATATTTCTACTCTTCATAGATATCTTAATGTTTGCTGCCAATATAGTCAACTTTGTATCCATAGAGAAAGTAAAAACTTCAAGCTGTGATAGACAATACTTTATAAAGAATGTGACATTTCTTGAAGCTTCTGGAATTTGAACTCTTTCGTCTCCGAAATCCATTCTATTCAACGCTTCATAAATCTCTGAAGTTATGTGGTTTATCCAACCAGATCCTGTCTATCGTTACCTCTTTAGCTACGTTAATCTTTGATATTGATTTATAACATTAATGCAGAGCCATAAATCGAAGTAATTAACTATTAACTACTAATTAGTTTTCATTCACAGGTGTATTAAGGACAAAATCAACTTCAGTGGATTTTAACGCAGAACGTGAATATACGAACATAACTGTTATCACAATGAACACTATCTGGCGCTACTCTATCGATTCTTCCTCGATAAGCCCTTCCTAAAAGAACAACAAATTTACTGGTGAAATTCGAACCAAATATCTATCGCTGGACAGACTTCATTGTTAATGACTCACCATACTGAAGATTTACTATTGAAATAGTGTTACGGTGGTCATCGATGTCCGTTGTTTCGCTTTTCGCTCTCTAACTTTAACATCTCTCTCTCTATCTCTCTATGTGTGTTTGTCTTTTTCCAAATTACTTTGTTTCCTTAGTTTTGTTTCCTTTTTGGTAAGTGTAACAAAAGGAATAAACACCTGAAGACCATGTCTATAGAATCCTAGCAAAGCAAGCCTCACAAAACGAATTTCATTACCATATTTCACTTCATTTGCATCGTTAATATATTCTCTGGAAAAGTTTGAAAATTACAAATACAATTTCATTCCATCACTAGCACCAATAGAGCCATTCTGACGTTTGATGGATACTCGTGCTTAGGAATAGTCGTAGAGAAAATCTAGACGTTTAATGGTATAAATCTACTTATTTTCACATCTTTGTGAAATAAATATATACTGACGAACTTTTAACCTCTACATCAACTCTAGCACTCAGAACTAGTTAGTGTAAAGAATTTAGCACCATTCTCTATCAATTCCACCATCTCCTCCAGGCTATTCTAACGTAATATTGAATAAATGTTTTTCTTCATTTTTTTTATATCTATTGAGTCGTTACATTGAAAGGATTTTCTATTCGTGTTTTCCTTTCACTTTCAGTAATTTTATTTCACACGAAATAGAAGCAGCAAACATTTAAACAATTTTATTGGTATGTTCCTTAAAACTTGTAAATGACACGTTAGTCCTTTTTTTAAGTACATTTATTCGCTCGTAAAATTCGCTTGCAATTTCACTTTTATGATACTCAGCTAAAGAATTCCAACGGTATTTTTAACCATACGACAGTTCCTGTCATTTTTCATTCGAAGTTTACTCACGAAAACTATATCATTTCAGGTAAAAAATAAGACGAAAACTTATACAATACACGTAATCTAAAATCGGTTTTCAGACACTTGTTTTGATTTTATGCGTGTATGTGTGTGAATGTGTGTGTGTGTGTGTGTGTGTGTTTTATTAGTAGACAGACGTGTTTCGAATTTAAACTAAGGTACAATGTTTCATATATAACTTCGTTTTATGTTTCTTCATTTATCTTATAGTTAATCCACATTAAGTTATTTAGATTGTCTATGTCGCTGATTTTCACCTTGAGTGATATCGATCATTAGTTGGTGTTGAAGTAGTTTCTGATATCATAAAACCTCCAAGTCGGTAATGCTTGGTCTTATGTCGGTTAGTATATTGACTCGCGACGACATGGAAAATAATGTAAGTCTTGATAACACAGTCGATCTAGATGTAAATAAGAACTGTGTAGATGTTTTATTTATTCATGTAATGTAAGCACTGTATAAGTGAAGATGGTTTCGTTAATTTGTACTAATAAACTCAACTCATAGCAGGTTGTAGTTTCGGGAGTACTCTTCTCATTTCAATATCGAATTTTAATATGGCGAATTATAAGCAGACAGCTAACGAAGACCAGTACGCGGCTTCACTCACTCAAACTTACACCACTAATGCTCTTGATAAAGCATAAACCTTTCAACTCCACATATGGTTGCTATTGCTAACAGGTCGAACGACCACATAGAGGCTACCTCATTGGTTTTAAAATATGAGATCTTTTTAAGTGCCGAACAACATATCCCAGTGCTGAGAACCTCATGACTAGTCATAATTGCGATGCAGTTTAATTTCCTATTTTAAATTTATTTCACATTCCTTACGCATCAAATCCTCTTAGAAGATTTTGAATATTATAGCGATTTCACACCCCTCCTTTACCCAATCAATATTGTTTGTTTTGCTTATGTAAAAACGGCGTTCTTAGACACGATCCGATGCTGCATTTTGGTAAGGAAATATAAAATAATTAATTCTATGGGGTGCCTCGAAAACATGTATTCAGACTTTGAATATTTATTAATAAATATCAATTAAAATACACCTAAGATAACAATTCAAATTAAAGTTGACCGATGTGTAATTATATTTAGCTATCATATGTGTTCAAAATAATATCCGTTCTGGGCCGAACATTAATGGCAACGCAGCTGAAGAGAGATGCAAACCGCATTAAGCAGTTCACTTGGGATTTGGGTGCATTCTCTTTCAATGGTTGCTTTAATCTCATCGATTGTTCCCGGTTTTGTGCGATAAATATTAACCTTTTCGTGTCCCCATAAGAAAACGCCCATTGGCGTGAGCTGTTGGGAACGAGGGGGTTATTCAATGGATGTGAGCATCAGCGAAGACTATGCCTTCAAATTTGTGGCTGTGTGTTCCCCAACGGAGCAAGACGGTTGAACGTGTTTCAAATTGGTAATACTAATGCTTTAATATGGTAATACTAACTGAACTAAAGTATACAGAGCTTTGCCAGTAATGTGTTTATTACACATGATACATAATTATCAAGAAGAAAATGAAACACAAGGACTACAGAAGTGATTGTGGAAAAGGTTCAGATGTAAAGATCAGTTAGTGAACAAAATAGCCATAACTAAATATTATAAATATAGAAACAAGGGTATGGAACATGAAATATATTGTTTAACAGAAGGTTTTTCACAGTGTCCTCCACTTATAGATTCTGGAAACATTAGCCATGAATAATGTAGGACTAGTAAAATGTACGTAAATCAAAAGTGACATGATTAAATGGCAATTCAACTCTATGAATCTAAAGAAAATTAGTGGAATAAAACTCAGGACCTCATGATTGCGAAAGGAAAGACTTACACATTCCAAAAGGATAACTGCAATATATTTTGGGCCTGGGACTAACCAATGAAGAATGTTGTTTATGAATGCTCACCTTTAAGCAGAACAGAATATATTAGGTTGTTGTTTTTTTTTTCTTACCAATTTGCTATAATGAGACACAACATCATCCCTAATGTATTTCTTGCATTGGCACATACGTCCATTTTATATGCAATGCGTATAGTGTATTAAATCTGTTCTTGTAAAGGAAATTTATGTTACATATACCCATGCGAAACTTCAACTCTAAAACCAGCTGGACATTGAGTTCGAAGCTCTTACGTTCCCTGCTACACTTGCGCATTTAATACAATCCACACTAAGAATATATATAATCTCACTACGACAAGAGCATATTATGTTTAACTAAAGCACATAATTTATAATAGAATTTAGTCGAAAACAATAGATTGGAATACTTTAATATTTGATATTAGAACCGTGATAAAACCACTGCGCTTGTACTGCTAACATTATTTCCAAAGGCATGAACATCACTCATTGATGGTGTTCCTGCAGATCATGTATACATAAATATTTCAGAGACAGAAATGGGCCTGTAATACGTTCGTTTGGACAGTTTAATGATTTTACATGGCAGAGTAAGCATCGTCAAAGCTCGAAAGCTGGTATTAAACGAGTATTAAAACCTAACCACTCCCTATGACAATAAGGTTTGACTATTTTATACACGATGATTGCGTCCTAAATTTTCAAAAGTTATTTTTCACCCCTTAATCAGTTTAAAACCCAGGATGTCGGACTCATAAGGCTTAATATGGACGTACCCTCTGTGTCAAGGTAGATGCCTGTAACCCGATATCTAGACCATTCCGAAACAACACTGCCACGCCGCTCGATCTGGGACAATTGAAACGTGCGTAAATCTCGTAGTTGTCGAGAATGATTGCTAGTGAGTGCACCCATAAATCCTGGTTTCTCTGATGGCTAACATATATACATTCAGTGACCTGAAGTCGTTAAATATGTAACCATCCTTCCAAGCCAATCCCAGTCGCGAGCATGTGCACACCCGAATTAGACATGATTGGCGTTGGTTGTTTTCACATTAAATGTTCCCACTTCGGGGAACCAGCTCCACATATGTCTAAAATTCTCAGGTGGTCTTCACAAGAGAGCTGTTCGCTGCAACATTGGGAAGATCTGGTTGATGCACTCACGCCTTGTTTGTATTTATGTCCTTGTTTTTATGAATGGAGAACGGCATATTTCAGGATTCTCACTATTTCGTTGTTTTTGTTACGTGTGGTGTCGTTGTTGTTCTCATTCTTACTGATGTTATTCCTTCTATTGTTGTTTCTGTAAATGTTGTTGTTGTAATGGAGTGATTTACTTGTTGCTGATTATGTTATGGCTGTTGATATGGTTGCAAGATAAATTGTTGTTATTTTTTATTTTTCTGTTATTGTTACTGTTGGTGTTGTTGTGCTTGTGTGCTTTCGTTTGTTGCTATTGTTTTCCTCGTGGCTGGGGTTTTAGTTGTTGGTGGTGTTCTTGTGGTGGGCGGCTGGTTTTGGGGTTATTCTGGGTTTTTCTTCACCGCTTCTCATTTTCGGAATGTGTTGTCGTACTCATCTTGGCACACGTTGGCTTCGCATGCAGGACTTGCCATGCGTTCACGTCATCCCCATTGTTGGTTCACGAAGTATCTGAGACACAGAGAGTGGAGTGATTTGAGGGTGGCACCTCTATGCACGTGTGTGTGTGCATACATGCTTTTATCCTTGTGTTTTCCTAACGTCTTCCTTTGTTGGTCGGGCTGGTGTCGGTACACATCTACTCTATCTCAGCAGTGGTTTTGGTTTTTGATGTGGTTGTTACTGTGCTTGCTGGTGCCATAGTTTCTTCTGCTGGTGTTTTATTGAAATTATAATATCTGCAACAGTTCGAGTCTTCCTTTAGTTGGCTTCTGTTGTGAGAAGAAATCCCTTACGTAGTTGGTGTTAACACATGAGTAGGAACTCGGCCTTCTAATCTCAATTATATCGATGAGTTATGTGCCCTCTGGTAGTTGTCTGGTTGGTGATCTTTCCACGTTTTATGATAGTATTTATGTCACAACGTCCCCCACTATAGCAACCAATTGTCATTCTGGTAGCTCTTAACGTCCAGGATCGTGTCATCGTTCTCTAGTACAACGCATTCCACCAGCCACCGGATTTCTATTTCCGGCGACAAAGCCTCCCCTTTCACCTTCGCCACTCTTCGAGTCATGCAGGTATGAACGTGAGTAAATACCTCACTCTAGCACAGGATAATGGGTTGTTACTGCATGTTCGCTCATGCAAGGAATTTCCTTTCCCCCACATCGACTAGTGTTAGTGACAAAGTCTACATCGCTCCTTATTACCATTAGGTAATTTTTACCTGGGCTTCTGCGTAATGTTTCTACCTGCCGGACTCTACCCTTCAAACACGCTACAATATTAACCTCTTCGCAGTTTATTACATGATCTATGGTGGCCTGGATAATGATGTCTTACTTCCCACTCTACTGACGACACTATTAATCGCTTTGAAGTCTTACTTTTTGTTGTTTAGTGACAAAAATATGCTCTTAGTTCTTACTACTCGTATAAAAGAACCAGCATTTCCAGAGCCCTTTTTATAGATGCTGTTAATGGTGTTGTCGCTGCTGCTAGTGGTGGTGTTGAGGTAGTATCAGTGGATGCAGAAGGGTTGACATTAGTGATGTTTCTTCTACTTTGCAAATGTGGTGCTTCTGCTGTGCTCAGCTGCTATAACATATATATATA
>JAOPJM010001738.1:15767058-15777299 GCA_027124095.1 Muusoctopus leioderma
AAGCTTTCCTTCTTTTCCACAACACCCCAATGCGTTGTAGGACGCATGTATAATGAATTATTATATTGTGAAGAAATGAATAAATGAAATATTTAAACACATACACATCCTTTATATTAATTTCTTCCTTAGTTACAAAGCTAAAACTTAATAGCGGCATGGGAACTTGTGACATTATCTTTCTGAAAGAAATTAGCACTGAAAATGAATTTGTTTCAAATGAAAAATGAAATCGACTTGCGGACTCTGCCCACAGAAACGTTACCTATTGTTCTACGGCATTAGTATCTTAACAATAATGATCAGAAAGGTGTTGTCCAGAAAACATAATTCAAAATACACTTAATGTAATGTTATAGTTGTCTCATGAAAAAAAAAAAGGCAAAGGAGGCAGAAATATATATATATTTTTTAACCAAAGCAATAAATGTATAGGTTAGTTTATCAACATGACTACCAAACTGATTGCAAGAAAAAAATATTGTTCTGACATTTTCTAATTTATTTTGGTCATCGTATTAGCTAAAAATATCACACATTTCTTCTATGCAAGCTTAAATGGTGAATGTTTTAAAGCGAAACATTCAAGAATAAAAAATTAAATATAGTAAAATAAAACGACGGCCTGAAGATGTATTTGTGATTATAGAAAAGCAACATGATAAAATTTAATTACGTGAAAGATACAATTTTAATACCAACTCTCTGCTACTTTTAAAATTGCCTCGAGTGTGATGCTGACAGCTTTGTACAGTGTGTAGTGTTAGATAAAACTTTATTCACTAAAAACATTTTAATGAACTGTGTATTTCCTAATTTGAAAATATTGCTGTATCGAATGGCAGTAATTACTGAAGATATGAAAATAGCAAATGGCGGCATGGGTAATATACTGTTCCTCTATTAAGAATGAAGTTTGACTCCTTATTTAGAACATTGAGTGAGAGATAGTATCGTAAAGCAACAGGCAAATCTCGCCAAGCCAACATTATGACGCACTTTCAAATCTCGGACATTTTTTTCAATTATATCGTTATTGTGCTTACGCAACGTACGCACGCCTCATTTCTATTTCCTCCCACCACAAAAAAGTAAGGTGTTTTTACCTAGTGTGGAAGAAATAATTTTTATTACAGTATTTATACTGGTCTAGTGCAACTGTCCCAGATGAAGGAGGGCCTTGTTATATTGGAAATTGTATCCCATTTAAAATCTTCCCGTTAAGAGATGAGCGTTCAACCTACCCCGATCTATAAAATAAGTATCACAAATGTATTTAAACGATCGAGTGAATATAGTGTTATGCTTCTGAATTATGGTTCAGGAGTTCAGATCCACTATACAGATTTTGTTGTAACAATGTGGGCAGTACACTTCTATGCACCAAGACACATGCATCTGAGCACATTATATGTAATAGATTGGTGACCTCATTCGTTTAACGCTGTGAAGTTGTGTGCCAGCTGAATGAACCCACCAGAGATTCATAATGGATTAACTGAGCCGTATGTCATAGTGGGTGCTTGGGCAAGTGTGCTAGATTAAGACGCATTGAAGCAATCACTCGAACGAGTCAAGTTCACAGCTTGTAAAATGAAATCAGCTGCGAACTTAAACTCCATTCGCATGAGCTTATACATATGTGATGCTCTCCCTCATATATGGTTATATATTATTACGCTTTATGAAAAATTGTATGCTTGTATCTGATTATTTCAACTGGCCACATCGTAATATTCCTTTTGTATGTTTTGAAATAATGCTTCGAAATAAATAACATTTCGAAGTTTATTCAACGCTCAAACAAACTTACTTTTCGAAACGATCAATTTAATTTACCAATAGTACTTAAACATAGAAATATTGAAAATATACAACACTTGTTTATCTTTTATCTGAAACCGTTGCAGATCCATTCATATTTGACATGTTAAAGAATATATTTTAAAATACCTTGCAATATCAATAAATCAGTAAAAACTTCTGTTTTAGTCTTCAGATTGACGGAGTGTATATGTGAGTAGGGGGATGCAAAGAACTCATACGAAAATATCAAAAATACAAAACGACTTGGTAAAAAGATAAAATTGAGATACTGTCGTGTTTTCAATAAAACACACACGCATACACACCTTCATGAGAGAACACATGCATGGTGAAACTACTAACAAAGTAAAAGTGAACTTTAGACATGGGGAACCAAATATTTACTGTGCATTCTCGTCAGATGATTACACAGGATAACCCAAGGATATGAAACTTCGAGTAAAAATGCTGAATAATAACCAATATATATATATATATATATATATACATACATACATAAGCCAATATGGCATACATAATACGTGTCTGTTTATGATTGTCGTTTACTTACTGTTTGGGAAAAAAAAAATTAGCTTGGCTGTCGAAAAACTACATAAATACATTTCATTACTCTATATAGATGAAATATAGTGAATCTGATTTTTGCGAGTGACGTGGACCAAGGAAGAACATTTCCTCACATGTTGAGCCCATGTTCTGGGTTTCGATTCATTTCTCTTACACTGCTATATACCTTTGAGATAGCGTGCACATTAGATTATCTCCACTTTCACACGTAAAGTATGGGGCCCCTTGCATATTGTGATAGTGAATACAAATATCGGGGGCATCTTATTCTGTTAAGGAAAGTGCAAACCTAAGAATGATAGGTTATCTCTAATATCGTAGGTGGTTTGGTGATGCAATAGTTCTGAAATTAAATCATCTGTTAGTTATCGAAATATGGTTTTCGGTTTACAAATTTCATTGGGCCTTAGGGGACGTTGCTGAAGACACCTGGTCAATATAGCCTGGTGGAATCCCTTCTTTCCCCATTTTACCCACATGATAGTCTTAATCTAGCACTGTCCGCAGAGAAAACATCCCTTCCAAGTATAAACTTTCAAGCATACTATTTAAGATAGCGAACTGTAGTTACAACAGCTCATCTATTTACGAAAATATCGGAAGTACATTTTTTTGTGGCTTAGTCAGATAGGGAAGGACAGTGTCCATGACATTTTTGGCAGGCTCCCCGGAATACGCTAACAGCATCCAAGCACCACGCAGGGGACTTAAACCGATTCAAAAATTAAGTCTATCACTCGAGGACAAACAGTTTCTGTCGGTATGGTGATGGCAGCTGCAGTAGCTGTAGTTTTGAAAATAATAGATGTTGAATACGTAATGGCATTGGGAGTAACTAACTCCCAGGGTTATGGGCATGGTGCAGAGCTGCTGATGAGATAGTTGGCTTAGATAGTTGGCTAGTTGTTACCCACTCTCTAAAATGTGTATTCAGGTAATATACTGCTGTTAGTTGTGTTGCTGTTGTTGTGGTTGTGTATAAAGCATTACTATAAGAGGTTTTCGATAATTTTAGGCAGATTTAATTACCAGCTGGTAAGTGGAGCTTTTCAGATGGACCGTAGAACCACTAAAGCAATACATCTCACCATTAAAAGATTCATAACAATATCTGCGAGTCTACGAGGAGGAATTTATGTGGTTACCCGACCTTGTAGAAATAACAACTAAATATTTCTGAAATCATACACCAACATCTTAAAAAGTGAAGGAGACATTGGATAATGTAATCATAGTTGCACCATGTCTGAATTAAAGCTGGAATGATCATGGGCCGAATGACTTGGACCATAGGTGTACTTGATCAGGGCTGACCCAGGGTAAAATAACAACAACAACAACAACAACAACAGCAACAACTTACCCATATCTATCATAACCAATATAATCAACAGCACCGACATCATATCTGTCAACTACACAATATTACCCCTTACGAATTCAACAGCTATTATTCTCACAACTGCAGTTACCCACATCATATATAACCCCATTTCAAGAACCAGTCAAAGAGCACGTTCAATGCAAAAAGACATGTACACTTGAGTATAAGTAACAGCAATAAGATCATGAATCCCCCAATGGCGCGTTGGCAAATGCAATCGTCCGGATTTGCTGAAAAATAGCAACAACCTTTGTGCTAACCAAACCATCCTCGACTACCTCCTCTTGACTCATATACACTAACAGTACCACGAACAGAATCTATGAGTCAACGGGGGAACTTCTAAGTAGTCATTCGATCTGCTAGGTATATCAGACAGATGTCTCTCGAGTAACACGCTACCGTCTTAAATAAAGAGTACATTAGAAAATGTAGCTCTAGATACACTGTCTGAACAAATGACAGGATTGTAGATGACTGGAATGTCTTTGATCATAATTCTTCTCAATCAGGGTAGACCTGGGACAACACAAGAACAACAAGAACAACAACGTACATTCAGAAATAGATGGGTAAGGGTACAATATGCAACAAACCCATATATTAATACTTCACCTAGACGTTAACTACTGGATGTCGGAATGCATATATTTTATCGCTTAGTCAGGTGGGAAGGGCAGTGCATATCGCCCTTATTCAGGACTTCCGAGGCTGGTGGGAGGGAAGAAGGTATCCTGAGGCCGGAAACCTAGCCTGAATATTTCCAACAGAGTGAACTCCGCAAAAGGCACCAGAGTCGTAGGTAGCGGTGTTAAATCGGGTGACAGATTTAAGTTTACCACCCACGAAGGCCACGGTGGGATTTGAACTCAAAACGCAAGAGAGACGGAAGAAAATATATTACGGCATCCCGTCGGACGCTCTAACGATTCTGCCATAAACTGGTACTTTATTTATCTACCCCGAAAGTATAAATGACAAAGTTGACTTCGGCAGGATTTGAACTTAGAGTGTAATCTATTTAGAAATAGATTGGTGACTAGAAAAAATGCAACATACCCATAGTGTACTACTGCATTTTATACGATAACCCATTGCTTGTCGGAGTGCGTAGTTTGGATGGTAAATGTAACTGGAGATAATGTATATCTGAAGCACTAGATTTAATAAGTCATTTGACAGACTATGTATAAGCAATACGTAATGTTCATCAGCACAGATCAGAGCAACACAACAACAACACTATTTTTTCCATGTAAAATAATAATCTTTATTTCAACCAATACTGAGACCAAAACAAACGTCAATACCATTATCATCACAATCACCTCGTTCATCGGTCAACCAGTATACCCCCCTCCGCCACCATCACCACCACCACCACCACCACCAATAACCACACCAAAAGCAATACTTACACATTACTACTGCCCTTACAAACACCATAACTATCAATCACCAATAGATTTATCATAGAAATGCAACCACTACAAACACCAACCTTGCTGCTATCACCACCAACACCAATATAAACAACAACCAATTATAACCCAAAGATAACCAGACCTCCATAACCCTCTCCTTGATAAATATCAACAAATATTAACGTAATCGAAAGCATTACTACTACTACCACCACCGCAACTACTAACATAAACGCTACTACTATGAGCAGCACTATCACCACTACATCTAAAACAAACAACTAGTCAAATATCCCTCAAACAACACTGTGCTGTCGGCAAAATGGAAGGACAATTTGAATAATTATGTCTAGAACAAAAAGACGGAATGGTCACGCCTGGAAAGCCTCTGGTCATAATTTTATTTGATCAATATAGACCTGTATATAAACAACACCACCACCACCACATCAGCCATCATTATATACCATTACCACCACCACCCTACCACCACCACCATCATCACCGTCACCCCGCCACCACAAGCACCAGCACCACCACCACCACCACCACGGCTTAGCGGGAATCTCTATGTGGTTGCTCAAACTGCTAAACGTAGCAGCCAAACCTCCTCAAATCACACCCTATTGTTTCTTTTCTTAAAACCAAGAACTCATACGGATACTATAGTGCGGGGCCACTATACACTGAATTATAAAATGGGGTTGGTCACGGCTGGCATGTCTTTGATGATATGTTTACGCAATCAGGGCCTCCTGGGGTAAAATAACAACAACAACAGTTACAATAACAAGAACACAACATCAACAATAACAGATCGTGCAGCATATGAGAGATGTGTGTAATTAAAAGATGTGTTTGACTTGTGAGTGAATTCTTGTTTTTGTACTTTGATAAGTAAATCATTTCTCCACTCGCGACATTTCTACTTTAGAATAAAAATAACCCGTCTGCTTTTAGTTTCACCGAAAGAAATAGATTAAAATCTCGCCACGCTAAAGCTTTTCCAATGTTGTCAATATAAATGCGGCAGCCCTATTGAAGTGTTGTACGAACGTGTTTGCATTATATTTTTTTTCCTATGAAAATCTGCAATAATCTAAAAATTGTACTTTAGAATATTAAAGTAGCTTTGAAGGAAATTGACAGTCAAAAGGAAAAGGAGAGAAAGAAAGCCAAACAAAAAAAGAAAAGAAAATTAAAGCTAGAAAATGAAATCGAATCAATTGAGTGATCGATAAAGGGAGAGGAGTGATAGATAATTCCATCAAGTATAATCAATAGTTGGTTGTATAGTTTGATAGTAAGACGAACAATCACTTTGGTGTCATATATACACACACACACACACACACACACACACACACACACACACACACAGGCACGTGTATACACACACACTCACACACACACACAAACATTCATAATATATAGTTGTATGGGAGACAGAATTCATTATCTTTAGGAAAAGATCTTCAAGTTTTTGCCTGTTACAATTTTGCTGCTGTACTGCAAATATTCATGTCAATTACATTCATTTGAGTTTTGCTATAATACGATACCCTACTACATAGACTGTACCTGGCTCTGATATCTGTTCCCCAAGAATTTTTGAGATAATCATCAACGTGTACAATATCATAAAATTTTCAAAAGCCCCAAAATTATCAAATGTGCTGCCCGTACTAAGATATATATATATGATAGTCCGTCCGTAATTGTATTTGACGGTGACATAGCTATGCTAGACTAGCGCAAGCTTTTTTAAAACTGAGAAAAAGCTGCGCGCACGCCAGACTCACTGTCTCGTTCTCACACAATACGCCCAACTGAGATTGTATGAGAATGCAGAAGATTGTCAAAATGGCTGAAGGGATCTCCAGATCTCACAGTACCATCTAACTTGGTGTGTGTCCAGGCCATAAAACATCATACCAGATGTTTCCCCTGCATAATAGCTTCTAGCCCAGCATAGCGGTATGTTGCCATCTGCCCCAGTTGCCCCCATTGGCCTGCTGCTGCCGCCAACTTCGAAGCTGTGGAGATGAGGGTTACATATTTCTTCCATTTGAATGAAATGCGAACATGCCACTAACTATACACATATATTTAATGTGCATATGTACACATTATTGGATGGTCATTGACTCTCCTGAGTTCATCCGCCCTTTGACTGCGGATGAACTCACACACACAGAGATACACACACACATACACACAGACACACACATAGACACACACACACACACATATACACACACACAAACATATATATATATACTTGTTGAGGCTAGAGGAAGGGGCAGTGCTCACAGTCTTCACTGATTAAGCTCCGAGAGATTGATGCCATTTACGTCCCGCTTAAATTGTTGCAAGTTGACACCTGCAGGAAAGACATGACAAGGGGAGGATTCCAGAAGGCCAACGTTCTGGGGAGGAAGGACTGCGTGTAGTAGTTAGTTGGAGCCTGGAGGTTTCGGCACATCATGTGTGATCAGAAGTGAAGAGATGAGTGAATCTGGATTCCCTGAGTGGAGTGGACAGAGGCCAGCCTGCTCCGAGCAGCATTGGCCATTGCAGTAGTGGTAGCATTGGCAAAGAGAGGTGACAGCACGTCTGTAGGCTAGAGGCCGGAGCCTATCTGTAAGCGTCTTTATGCCAATCAGTTGTGTGGGCTTTCTCTGGATGTGGTCTAGGATATCTGTGTGCAGCAGCAGTACCGTCGCAGATGTGGGAGTACTACTCACTTGTCAGACTCACCTGAACTTTTTTGAGTGTCAGTAATTGTTAGGCTCAAAAGTAGTTTCTGGCTGTGAATGGAAGGGACAGTCTTTAAGATCTGTTTCCTAGCTATGTTAAGGATGTGAGTGTTCACAATGGGAGACCGTCAGTGAGAGTAAGACCTACCATTTGGAGCAATCGCGATGGGTCTAGTTGCCTGTTACTCATGTTTACGTTAGGTGAAGTGCATTAATGTTTTATTGATATGCGCAGTGCTTGCGTATTTTCCTTCACTACAATTGAATACACAGTTATTTGTCATAATCACTTTTCAAGGAAGCTTTGTTCGTCAAAGATGTCCCTCAAGGGTACCCTTCTTTTTAATACTGTCCTGATGTTGTATGTGCTGCAGGTCTTTTGAACTTTTTCCGCCATATATCTAATATAAGGTAGACAGCTAGTGGTAGCTTTGATTCTTTTACTAACATGCTCGACCCTTATATCTCTTCTTTTGGACGCTGATGCTATGCTTGCAGATTAGTTGTTTTCACATGTTTGGCTTGCGTGGGGGTAGTTTCTAAAGCGTTTTCCTTACAGTATTCCATGTATACCTTTGCGATCACTGAGAATAATGGTGAACCCATAGCTAAGCTTTCTTACTGCCGATATACGTCAGAAGTATGTTTTTTTATACTGACTATCAACATCTCCACCAGGTTATCTATTGTGATGCTGTTATGTTCCACAATTGAAGGATCCGATTTCCGTTTGTCTTGAACCATCGATAGAGCCGCATCTGTGGGAAATTTGGCGTATAGTTTTACGACGTCCAAACTCACAATTCAGTTGAAACCAATGACAGCATCTTTAATTATGTCCACAGAGTAGGCTGAATTATTTACATGGGACCGAGACTTACCTTATAGTAGCTTGATTATATCTACAAGGAATCTGCTCCGGGGATGACATGCCATACCCTGACAACTAAGTATAGTTCTTAGTGTAATACAGGCTTTGCGATTTATGGGGAGACCGGGCATATATGGTCGCCTACTGTAACATTGATTCAACTGTCTGTAAGCATTCAAAGTGAAGTAATCCCTTTTATTTTTCAGGATCTGTGACAGCTTTCTCTCGGCTATCATAGTTGGATCCTTCTTTAGCTTGCAGTAGCTACCGACCCCAACTAGGCTTGACAATTTGTGTGAGTATTCCAATCTGTCCATCACTCTCAATGCGTTGACTTTCTCTGTTGGCAGTATGGTGACACTGGTACCACACTGCAGAATTTTCATAACCATTCTTTTATCGTTTGTGATTTTCGAATTAGGAGACGTGGCTTCCTCCAGTGCTGGTCTCCATTTCTTTCTCAACATGTCAGTCTGTGTCTTACGAATTTCTAATGCTACCTCATCCATTGGAACTATTATGTATGGAACGCGTATGAATGCCGTTGTGACAACGAGACCATAAACATATGTTAGTTTTAAATGCTCGTAATTTCCATCACCTAATTGCCTTACGGGACAATGACATAGTGAATATCAGCACCGATTAAGTGATAAGTACACAGTTTATCTGGTAGTCGTGAGTTCAATCACTGGGCCTGTGAATATATATATATAGTCAAGTTGCATTAAACGTACGAAAATATCCCTGGCATGGACAACGGAATGAGAATAATATACTCCTGTGGATTGAATAAAGGGTACGGCTCGAAATTCCGGAAATGTTACCAAATACAACAGGCTCCTGAGAAGGCAAGGTGGTACAACGGCTGAAGTGTTATGACTCTGTATAATAATGGTAATTCCTCTTCTCTGAAACTCAGCCAATTATATATATATATATATATATATATTATATTATATAGTATTATATATACATCTACTATAGATTACTAATAGTTCTTTAAACATTCTAATAATCTAATATTTGTAGACAATATATACATTTTGCAAGATACTGTTGTGTAACTGAGATGAGTAAAACGTATTCATATATTACTTATAAAACACTAATATTTAACTGACTATGACTCACTGAAACAAACTTCTAAAAAATATTGTTATGAACAAACGTAAACATATTACTGATGCGTAGGATATAACGTATAGCATAAATATTAAGAAAGATAATTAATTAAACCAAAAACAACGGGAAATTATTAGGAGGGCACAACCGTATAACGGAAATGGGAGGGAGTGTGATTTGTGTTCATCCGAATCTTATGAGATAGTAATGAACAATAACAGAATAATCAATAAGCATCAGGAATTAATCTTTAGATGTCTTCACTATCAAAATTTTTCATTTGC